>PVJX010030520.1:0-21955 GCA_004027295.1 Dolichotis patagonum
AATTTAGAAGAAATGCATAGGTTCTTAGAGGTATATGAATTACAAACTTGAAGCAAGAAGACATAAAAATCTTAAATAACCAATACCAGTCAATGAAATTGAAAAAGTAATAAAAGATTACCAACTAAGAAAAGCCCAAGTCCCAATAAATTCACTTCTGAATTCTACAGAAACCTTAGAGAACATCTAACATCAATACTTCTCAAACTCTTTAATGAAATTGAAAGGGAAGCAGTACTCCAAAGTCATTCCTGGAAGCAATCATTACCCTGATTCTGAAACCAGAAAAGGAGCAACCAAAAAGGAGAACTGCAGGCCAATCTTGTTAATGAACATACATGCAAAAGTCCTCAATAGCATACTGGCAAACAGAATACAGAAAGTCATCAAAATGATCATACATCATGACCAAGTAGTATTCATTCGAGGGACGCAGGGATGGTTCAATGTATACCAATCAGTAAATGTAATATACCACATAAATAGAAGCAAGGACAAAAATCACACTATCATTTCAATCAGTGCAGAAAAAACATTTGACAAAATCCAACATCTATTCATGATAAAAATCACGAAGAAAATAAGTATAGAAGGACTTTTTCTCAATTTGGTGAAAGCCATCTTAGGTATTTTTCTTGCTACTAAAACAAAACATCCAAAGTTAAAGGAGTTAACCTCACAGTTTGTAGAGCTTTCTGCATAATGGATGGAAAAGGGGCACCACAGAGGAGAAACAGTACATTGCAGAGCAGGCAGGAGGCTGCAAACAGCAGCAGCAGCAGCAGCAACCTGCCTTCCTTCTGTCCTTTTGTATTCCATGTTACAAACCTACTGATTGGTGCTACCCTAACCCAGGGTGATGTTTCCATTATCCACACCAGGAACTGTGCTAACCAGTTTAGTTATCAAAGACACATATTGCCAGTACTGCACACCCTAATTCAGCATCCCATACCCATGATTCAGCCACCTCTAAAAAGCCCCACCTATAAGTGCAGGAGGCTTTGGGAGACAGCTGTATATAAACCATAACACCATCTTTGACAAACTAATGGCCAAAATCAAACTACATGGAGAGAAGCTGAAAGCTTTCCCTCTAAAAATCAGAATCAAAAAATGATATTCACTATTGTCATTCCTGTTCAGTATAATTCTCAAAACATCAAACAAGTGAATTCAGACAACAGAAAGAAATTTAAAAAAATGAATAAAAAAGGAAAATATAATTATTTTCAGATGACATGATTCTCTTCCTAGAAGACCCCAAAAACTCTACCAAAAGACCCCTAACCAAATTTAGTATCATGGCAGGATACAAAGTCAACATCCAAAAATCCATAGCATTTCTGAGCACTAATAATAAATGCACTGAGAGAGAAATTAGGAAAACAATACCTTTCATAATAGCAACAAGAAAAAATGAAATACTTAGAAATTAACCTAACCAGGGAAGTGAAAGACCTCTACAATGAAAGTACTGTGAAGGAGATTGAAGACAATATGAGAAAATATCCCCTGTAATATGAAGCTAACAAATATATTAACTATGCTTGTTTATACAGCAAATATGTATTAAGCATCCACTATATTCCAAGCAGTAGAAACTGGAGGACCCATGGAATCAAAGGGCAGGATCACAAATTTTTCTAAAATCCACTTGTATATTTTAAATATTGCCCAAACATATTTATTATTGTATGCTTTATGGATGCCAACATTTGCCAAATACACATCTCTAAGAGGGTGTCTCATTCAATGAGCAAAAAGCTGTGTACAATTCCTGAATTAGATGCTTTATGTGGAAATGGTAGAAGTCCATGATTTTTTTCCTTCAAAAATAGACTTTAAAGGCAAAAAATAATATTTTCTCAAGATTTTTCTTCACTTACTGCATTTTAAATGAGGTAATACAAAATAAGATCCATAACTGAATGACTGCAATTAATCAAATTTCCTTACTGATTAAAAGTTATCCCATAAATCACATGAAAAATGTTTCTCTACTTCCTTTACCTTGTAGTATGAATTAACATGTTACTTGTGCCACTACTGATTCAAAATAGGTTAGTATTACAAGAAGTCTCTTTCCACTTTCTTTTTAACATTGGTGCCTCTTCCCTTGTGATAGGCTCTGAAAATAAGTAAGGAGAAGTAAAACCAATTTAATCTAAGAACCTAGTTTCTCTTACCGATTGGGGTCAGAATGTACACCTTCTTTAAAAAAAATCATACAGCAAGGACAATGAATGTAATACAAAGATTTCTGATAGGAACATCTTACCTTTTTTTTTTTGAGACAAGGTCTCGCTATGTAGTGCAGGCTGGCTTGGTGCTCACTTTGTAGCCCAAGTTGGCCTCAAACTTGCAATGATTCCCTTGCCTCAGTCTCCCGTGTGTTGGAATTATAGGCATGCACCCCTATGCCCAGCTCAGATGAATCTATGTATTTTTTTGAAAGCTAAATAATTACTCAATCATGCATAAGTTGTAATTAATTAACAAATTCTTACCAGAAATCAGGGGTGACGGTACACACCTACAGTGTCAACACTCAGCAGACTGAGGCAGAAGGATTGCGAGTTAAAGGCTAGTCTGAGCTAGCTATTAATACTTTTCTTAAAAACAAAAAACAGAACAAAATAAAAAAAAACCAACCAAACAAACAAAAATTTAACTGAAATCCTAATTTGGAAAGACTAGACTAGACATATATAATTGCTACTATATGAAGTTTTTGTTTGTTTTTTGTTTTTTTGAGACAGGTCCCTTTATATAGCTCAAGCTTTCAAATCACTGCATAACCCAGGCTGGCCTTGGATTTGAGGTGATCCTCCTGCCTCAGCCTCCCAATTGCTGGGATTACAGGTGTGTGCCACTATGCCCAGTGTACATGAAAAATATTTTCACTGGTTTTTTTTTTTGCAGTTTTCTCCTTCATGTTCCAAGTAATACATTAGGACTCACAGAAAGTAGTAGAGCTCTTAGCCATTTTCGTTAAGTGCTTTTGAAAATTTCTGATAAGATTATACTCCATTGTTTAAATTTTCTTTGTAATGAACACTGATCTTTACAGAATGGTCTTTTGTGTCAAGTGTAGTCAATATCTTCCATTTCTTAAAGTATTTCAGATGCCAAGGCAGATCTAGAGTGCCTTTAAAATAGATATACTGTACTTTTCTACCTCCTCCTTTTCCTGTTCCCTTAAGAGGTAGTATAATTATAAATGTAAATTTAGAAAGGGCTGATGTGAACAAAGAGTTGAGTAGAGAAACTTCTTGAAAACTACTTCCTTCTCTTGTTATGTTCTATTCAATATAAAAGTTTCAGTGACAATGGATCATCCAGTTACATGCATCTTTATTTTTTATTTTATTTTTGGTATCGAGGATTGAACTCATGACCCCGTGCTTGCAAGGCAGGCGCTTATGCTGCTGAGCTAAATCCCCAGCCCTACATGCATCTTTAATAGAGAACTACTGCAGTAGGAAGAGAGAGGTTCCCCGAACGGTGGTGAGGGATAGAGGGAGGTCAGAGGACTTGACAGCACCTTCGTCACAGCCGCTGTGTGTAAAACACACAGGAAGAAGGAAGGAGGCAGTGACACCGAAGACTGCAACCTATGACTAAAAAGCAGCCAATCTTCCTATGTGCTATCCTCTAGGCACCATATTTGAAATTCCTCTGAAAAGAACGTGGTGATTAAGACAAAGACAGACAGCAAAAAAGCTTCGCATTCTCCTCAAGCTTTCCACTGTGCTCAGTGCCCAGAATACTCTGTTGGGTAAAGCAGGTAGATGCCCATTAAATATCACTTTAATTCTGGCAGCAGGCACTTAATTAACCAACACAATATCTCCGGATGGTTCCTCCAACCCTTTGTCTGGCCAGTTCCAATTTCCTAGGCTGATTCTATCTACTGTAATTGATCTATTTCATGAAGACTCAACCTCAAACTCTTCATCTGGGCTAACTCACGACACAGGTTACCCATATCTTGGGAAAGCTGATAGCCAACCTTTCAAAGACTGAGTGGCCAAAATGCAATGCAAAACCCACTTACTTATCACAAAGTGCCAACCCTGCAGTGAAACCTGAATATCTGATGCTCAGCTGCTTGGGCGATTTGGCTTATGTGCCAGCAAAGCAGGCTGACTGTGCCCTGTAGCATGCATGCCATAGGTTTACCACTAGCATCCTCGGACCAGAATTAGTGGGGAATACTAGTTAAAGTCTTGGAACAAAACTAACTGGTACAAAAGAAAGCAATTTGTTTGACTCTAGATACACAGATATAGCATAGGAAATGAAAAGACCTGTAAGTTCTATTTTATCATAAGTTCTATTTCATTAGACAGAATTCAGTGCCAGGTTTAGTAACCAGCCTCTTGATCAATAAGCCTGGAAAAAATGCTCAGAATTTTCACTACCCTTTCTTCATGTATAATTCTTTTTGCTTTTTTGGTTGATTTGAAAAGACCTTAAGAAAGATATAGTTCAATAAATAGCATTATTCAAAATTTAGGGAATATTGACACAAATGTTGCAGAATTGTAGTAACTAGCTTGATTTGGGTTTTTCCCAAAAAGCTCATTATAGATTTTTTTCAGTAATGTATGGAAACTTAACCTTCAAAAATAAAAAAAAGAAGATATTTCTCCAAGTATAACTTTGAAACTATCACAAGAAAGAGCATGGAAATATCTGTAAATGTCATAAGACTTTGGTTTTTTGAATAAGATAGACAAGTGTAAATATATATTTAATGTTTTGCTTAGTTATGTGTTTTAGAGTGAATTTCATATACCATGAGGTTTCATTTTATGAAATCTCTGTATAAATAATTTCATAGGAAGCTACAAGATAGTGATTTTTAAATTTTATTATTTTTTCTATATGTATTTTCTGACTTATTCTGCAAAGAAAACCTTTATAGTTTTCTTTTCACATCAGATTTCAGTTCAGTTCAAACAGTAGGATAAGACAATAAGGCATTTATTTGAAGTCCCAAATCCAGGTTGTCTACCAGAGTACTTTAGGATGAGTCTGGCAGTTGGGAAGCAGGAGATGGGGTAAAATGTCCGGTTGGGAATAAACTCTGACTTTGCATGTTTCATGTTTCACAGGAAAACAATGCATGAGAAGTTAATAGTCCTCTTTATTTACTTACATGAGTCTTGAAGATACTGAAACTTTACATCGGAGATGGTACAGCTAGCTGCCGCTTCCACTTCCTGCCACTTTCATGTGGTTTAAGGTAGTACTGTAACTCCTTGCTTGCTTTTTTTTTTTTTTTTTTTCCCAGTGCTGGATCAAACCTTAGGCCTTGTGCATGTTAGGAAAGCACTCCACCACTAAGTTACACACCCAACCCAAGTTTTGCATTCTTTTGTAGCTACTGTCCTACCTTCCAGGTCTCACGTCTTTGACATTGCTTTTATTCACAAGGTTTCTCACCAGCAGCCTCTTCCGCACTTCAGTTAGGACAGCAAAAATAAGTGGGCCTCTGCTTACTGGTGTCTTCTCTTAGTCTCACAGGACACCCAAAGCCTGCACTTAGAAAACAGCTTACTTTTTGTAGCTCCACACCGAATTACTCTTTCTCCAATTTTTGAATACCAACTGCACTTTTCCATATCAACTAGGGGGACAGTGTGTCTGGAGGTCATCTTTTTGGCTACCTTTATTATTCTAATAATTAGGGAAGTGCTGAATACTATTCTTTATTCTATCTGAGCTTGATGCTATAAAAGGTACTCAACTATAAGAGCTACTTCCTGTCTCAAAGAGTGTTCCTCACTGGTGAGACAAAAATCACAGAAAGATGGAGCTAAAAGATATTCAAGTTCTGTAAGACATCAATGAACAAGTTTTGGGGGATGAGTACAAGAAACTTCAAGAAATGGTTCTAAAATTTGGAATGTCTATGTTGAGCCATGGCTAGTGTTTTGGACTTATAAAACTGTCAAAGAGACTGTGACTCCATTGCTCCACTACAGAAAGTTACCAGTGAGTACTGTAACTGTATAGCCCTTTGTCTTTACTCATCTTTCTCATGGTAAATGGCAGCTTATCAAATCAGGTAATAAGTCAGCACCAAAACCCAGACTGAATTCTGTGACTTGGGACATTCTGTCTTGCCATTTAAGAATGACGTAAGGCTGGGTGTGGTGGCATACACCTGTAATTCTAGCAATCAGGAGGCCAAGGCAGGAGGATCATTATGAGTTCCAGGCCACCCTGGGCTACAAAAGTGAGTCTGAGGACAGCCTGAACTGCACAGTGAAACCCTGTTGCAAAAAGATCCCACTCCCGCCACAAAAAAGTGATTGAGCTGCCTGTAATCCCAGCTATTTTGGAGATTGAGGGGTGGCATTAGGTATTGAACTCAGGACCTCGCATTTGCCAGACAAGTGCTTGTGCCACTGAGCAATATCACCAGCCCCTTTCTCAGCTATTTTGGAGGATGAATCAGGAGGATCACAACTTCTAAACCATCTTGGGCATCTTACTGAGATCTTGTCTCAAATGGAATAAAATAAAATAAAATAAAATAAAATAAAATAAAATAAAATAAGTTGGGGGTGCAGCTCACTGGTAGACTGCTTAACATTCATGAGACTCTGAGTTCAAACACCAGTACAGAAAAATAAAATAAAGAGTGACTTCAGAAGTGCTACTAAACAAAGAACTCAAAGCTGAATTTTGACATTCATAAGCAATTGAAGTCTTGTGCCTGGGAGAACATTGGGAATAGAGCTGTTCCAATAACCTAAGGTTTGCTACGAAGCTGAGTACTGTATCAGGATGCATCAATATTTTCTCTATGCTTGTTGATAATGTTCTCTATTTTGGTCTAACCCAAGTGAACTTTCAAAGCCCTCTGCGTTGTGAAACTCACTGACCCACTGGGTTGGCAAAGCAAGGATTAGTGGCATTACTCCATACATACACACACATCCTAAATATTCAGGGTGGTGCTGCATGTCAAGCCCACTTCTTCTGAGCCTTGCTGTCTCCAGTACGTCCTGCTCTTTTAATCAGGACAGCACTGGAGGGTGGGCTTCTAGGCTGGTAAATTCAGTTACAATTTTCAGCTGTGTACTGCTGACGGCACCTGTTTCTATTTGTAGGGCTTCCCTCGAGGTAGGCTGGTGTGCTAGTTTTGGACCTTCTTCAGACTTCTGTTCAGTCTATAGTGCTAAATTGTTTCTGAAAAGTTCTCCAAATTTCCTGCATGAGCATTTCAAGGATGAAGTCCTAAGTGACACTTTTCACTGCTGGTCATCATCTTGAACTGTTATTTTGAGAATCAGGTTGTTGGTTTTCTAGATCAGTGCAGCCCAGTGGAATATAGTATAAGCCTCATATGTAATTTTAAATTTCCTAATAGCCACATTAAAAAAGTAAAAACAAGAAAAATTAATTTAAATGCCTATTTTAGTACAATATACCCAAAGCATAATAATTTCAACATATAATCAATGTACAAATGATTACTACTGCAGTGTTGGGGTTGCAACCCAGGACTTTGTGCATACTAGGCAAGTATTACAACTGAGCTAAAATGTGTATTTTACATCTTAGTTAAAACTAGTCACATCTTAAGTGCCTCAATGACCAGTAGCTACATTGTTGGAAATGCAGGTGTACAAAATTCTTCCAAGGAAAAAACATCATAAAGTAAAAGTAACTTCCTTCCCAGTACTGATAAAGGAGAATGAGTGTGCAAGTGATCCTTTTTAACATTCATCGTCTTTGGTCATCAATTGTACACTGTCAGAGGAACCTCTTCAGATCATAGAAAAATTACCAAAATTACTTTCTTGTGACCTAGCAGATTCAAGAACTTGCAAAATGTTGTATAGAACTATCTGCCACATAAGCAGAAAGAACATAGTTACAATGTATGTGGGGTACAAAGCTCACTTTCTGTCTGCCCAACACATCTTTTCCTAAAATGTTTTGACTTTTTTGGATTTGTTTACCCATCTACTAAATGTACAGACAAAAGACTAAGTCAAGCTGGGTTAGGAAAAGTAGGGAGTACAAACATAAATAAGACACTATCCCTGCCTTGAAACTTATGGTGTAGGAGGACAGACAGTGTTGATAAAGCACATCTGGGACAAGTGTCCACTGTATGGTGAGAATAAAAATCTCCCAATTCTGGCTTCCAAATGTGGACAAGGATTCTTCAGAAATCTGTATTAAAATTCCATTGCGTTTTTGAGTTAAAAGCACATGCAATAATTACTCCTATTTACCAGTTAAATAGTTGAATTTGCTTGAAAGGTGTAATAAAATATCATTTTGAAATGATAAAATAAAATATCATTTGAAAATTAGAGATTGTTTTCATGCAGGAAAAAGTGATCAGGCAGAAAAGGGGCAGATGGACTTCTTCGTTGTTGAATGGTGGGAACTTTCTTGGTGATGGGCAAAGGTAGCTGGAAGCATTAGGCACCAGACTAGTGCCTGGTGATGGGGGGACAGTGCCCAGAGAGGAGGGGAAAGTGTGAGTATAATGAACCTAAACTCTAACTCCAGAAATTTTCGCATTCCTGGATTGGTTTGAATGCTTCCTAGAAGCAGTTAAATACAATGTATATGCTTATGTTAGTGAGGTAAGCAAATAAATCAAGGTCAAGGGTTCAGGAGTCAGGTAGCCCAGGCACCTGTGTGACCTGGGGAAGTAAAGTAACTCAATGCCTCTTTTTTCTCATAGCTAAAAAATGGTTAATAGGATTTGCTGGTAATGATATATATTTCTCAGAACAATGCCTGGCACATGGGACATACCCAACAAATGTCAGAAGTCATTATTAGTTTGGGCATTCTTATGTCAGAAATAACTGATTCCTAATTTGTTCTTAAATTACACAAGATTCTTCATGTAAGACTCTTCTATTGAACAGTCAAGATTGAATGTAGGCAAATTCTGAGTATGTCCCACTCCAAGATAGGAAAACAGGGATAAAGAGATGAAAATGAGTTGCCCAAGTGCTCAGAGACTGCTCTCAAAAAGAGGTGGGGGAATAGATATTCCCAAAGGGCTGAGTTAATTTATAGGCTGAAACTAGAATCCAGGCTGCAATCACTTAACTCTGGCATCCTGGGAGGTTACCTGCTTTCTCTGTGCCCTCTGCGATGCAGCTCCCAAATATAGGTAATAATTAAATCTAGAGTTGGTAAAACTCAATAGCGCCATGCATGAAAAATGCACGTGGTCTGAGCTCAATAAAATCACTATTGTTATTAGATTTTATGTGGCGGTTGGCAATAGATGGCTGGGTTGCTGTGACGATTTTTGGCTCACCGCTATTTCCTGGGTGGTTGGCACCCAAGAAACGTTTGTGGAATGAATGCACGTCATCTTGGGCAGGAAGGGCAGCCGGCTGACTTTGCCTGGGATGTAAGCCTTTCTCCTTTTTCCAAAAGTCTAAAGTCCAAGACACCGTGCAGCCTAGGAACCCAGACACTGCTTGGCAGTGATTTAAAATCCGCTTCTCCTTCGGTGCCCCGTTGGAGATGCTGGAGAGGGTTTCTTCCCTGGAGCACACACATCCAAGTGAGCAATTCTCTCAGAACCTCTTATTTTTCTGGTTTGCGGTTTATTTACTTAGATATTACAGCTGCCAGAAGCAGAGGGGCTGCTACAAACAGGGTCAAGCCCGAGGTCACAGTTGGTATTTACTTTCTCTCCCTCTCCCAATCGCAGCGCCAGCAAATCACAAGGCGTCTTCATTTGCGCACGGGAGAGCCGTGCGTTTCTTTACCTCACACTGGGCGACGAAAGCAGCGCAGTTCGGGGCACCCGAGCGCTCTTGCGACTCGTCTGTGTTCCTGCTGGTGTGGACCGTCGCTTGCAGACTTAAGTTTTTTCGTGCAAACACCAGCAAGCTACAGCAGATTAAATAAAGACAGTCTCGCGCCTTTAATCCTTTACCGCAAACACTGGCGTTTTCTGTGCCCCGGATTGCTGACATTCTTGGCTCTGGTACACAAGGAGCTGGGGTGGGTAACAGCTTCTAAAAACTTCCCAAAGCAGAAACTCGAGTTCCTCCCTCCTCCCCGGTTCCCAGTGACACCTAGATTCCAGAAAAGGGGGACAGCCGAAGGAGACGAGTCCCCAGGGTTTGGGGTGGCTTTGGGTTACCCGCACCCAGAGGACAGCAGCCGCGAAGAGACCCACTGGCTCTCAGCCTGCAGGACGCCCCTCCCCCGTCCCCCGCGCGCGTCTATTTAGAGCCCTGCCCGGGAGCCCAGGGGATTATGGGACTTGTAGTCCATCCCAGAAGTCCAAGGCGCCGGCACAACCCAGATCTCAGACTACATTGCCCAGGGAGCTTCCCGGCCTATATAAGCTGCCGGCAGCCACTTCAAAGTGCAGTAACCATGTGGATGTTCTGCTGAAGCGTTTCCTCAAGCTCGCTGGGGTGGGAGGAGAGGAGGAGGTGGTGGAGGAGGAGGCAGGGGGCGGAGAGAGAGAACACGCACGCCGGGAGGAGGTGTGGGTGTTCCGCTTCCATCCTAACGGAACGAGCTCGCTTCGCGAACATGGGATTACCCAGCGGCTGGTAGCCCCTCTCCGCGTCCTGCTCCCCCGAGCGGAGTGGCTCCCTGGGCACTAAGGTAGAGGTTGGGACCGGGCAGAGGGCTCAGGGAGTTCTGCCCCCCCCTCCCCGACACAGAAGTTTTTGCGCTGCTTTCTGGGAGTTCTTGGTGAATATGCATGCACTTGGCGTGCGTTTGGGGGTTCTCTTACGGAAGGCGTTTTTTGGGGGTGGTCTCATCTCTGGTTTAAAAACATCCAAATGTTCTCGATTCCAGTGCGTGGCTTTGAGGGCTCCCCATTCTGAACTGGAATGGCATTCCCCCAAGTTGGAAAGTGTTGGAGCAGCTGCTGGAAATTTTTTTTTTTGGAGGGTGTTTGAGACGGTGTTATATGTTAAGGCTGATGAAGGAAACAGTCTTTCTAAAAATGTAGCCCTCTTTCGCGCTGCAGTGGTTGGGAGGATAATGCATGCGTGGGGGCCCCTGTGGGGAGAGTTTTTAAAAAACGGAAGAAAACCGGGGGAGCGGTGAGGGAAGAAGTGTGGACTAAACTCCTGCCCGGTTGGGATGCATATTTCCTATACTTGGCCTCCACACAGGGAAGCCAGTGCTTTGGGATCTGCGGAACTCTTCCCATAGTTCCAGCCTTGGGCACGTTCGAAGTTTGTGGTGCCTGGTCTCACTTGTAAGTGCCCTGGAAATCAGCGCAGTTTACCTACAATCCTCGCCCCACTGATCACATTAACCTGCATTCAAGTTTGGGGAGGGTGCTGTCTCTAAGGGAGGAAGCGAAAGGCAGTAGAAATGATTTTGGAGCATTTCTGTTAGAGACCTTTCTGTGGTACTCAGGCGTCTTTCTTTCTAAACATTCAGGAGCTGAAAACAGAGGAAGGAGCAGGATTCGCATTCCTGGCTGGGCATACTTTGGCAACTGAGTGCCTGACCCGTGTCAGGTGAGTGTGGAAGCCTGAGTGCTGTTGTCAATAATTAGTTTTGATCCTAAGCCTATTTCAAGCCCTGTCTCTAAGCAGCCGTGGAAATGGAGAGTAGGGAAGAAAATTGTGTGGTTCGGTTTTCGGAATCTGTCGCTGTCTTTGGTGAGGGATTTAGGGAGCAGAGATCCAGTGGACAGCCTTTCCTTGAACTTTTGATGATGGCTCAGAATTGAAGCAGCCTGAAAGTTTATGAGGGGGTTGGGGGAAAAGCCATTAAAGGGAGCTAAAAGGGGTGGGCCATTGCTGGGCTGGGAAGTATGCTGATGATTTAAATTCTGAAGGTTGCGGTGCATTTCATCTGCCAAGATAAGTAAGCAAGTATTAAATGCCTCGCTCTTCAAAATAGCTACCCCCCCCATAATGTGAGCAAGTCTTTAATCAGAGTAGGTTGAATTGCAAGAAATGAAAGTGGCTGCTGGCAACTTCAAAGAATGAGAACTTTAGAAAGGGAAGTTAGCTGTGAAGCATACGATAGATAGTAGCATCCAGGCCTTTGCTGAAGCCATCTCAATGTTAAGGAATCAGCTTTGTCTGTATTGTTTTGCTGCCTGTCTTGGGATATGAGCTGAGGGCACTATTTATCTGTAAACACAACAGCTCCTATTTTTTCCCCAAAATGGTCAGACTGCACTTCAAGAGAGGGAGGTCTCAACGGGTGCTTGTACATCTCCATTACTGCAGTTTTGGCTTCCAAAACTTTTTCTTCTGAAATGTTCAGGGTAAACAACAGGGAACCGGGTGGGGGTGAGGGTAGGGGTGGGGGGGTAGCGGTGGGTGGCTGGGTCTTAGTAACTTATTTAACATTCTAAATATTTAGCTGTTCCCTGGACTACAATCTTTGGGCTTTTTTAATTAGAAAATAAAAGCCAGATACTTCATTATAGTAGTATAGTGCTTTTGTTTCCTGTTGATAAGATCCTCAGGAGTACTTGTGGAGTGAGAAACTTTTGAGTGTGCAAGGTCTGGTTCTTTCCTGGAGTTCCTTTATTGACTAACAGCTGTGTGGGGCCTCACTGGACCAAAGACTAGGTCCTGTTTTCCCTTCAGAGTAAGATGCAGACAAAACAAAAAAACCCCACAAATACAAAGACCCAAAACTAGCCTGTAGACTGTTGTCTAGATGGTTGCTAAAAATAGTAAGACTGATACTTGAAATCCTCAGGCAGAGCCATAGATCACAGAAACCGTTTAGTCAGATGCAGGTGAGGAAACTGAGGTGCAGGGAGTGAAGTTACTTGGAAGCAAGGGAGAGCCCCAAACTGCACCCATGTTTGATGTGAAGTGGGGTGGAGGGGTGAGAGGGAAGCTAGGAGGAACAGAAAACTGATTTCTGTGGCTGAGATCTCTCTTGAATATATCATTGGTGAAATAACTATACTTTGGTGTAAGGAGGCTGTGATGTAATCACAGACAGGGATATTTGAAAAAGTGATGGTGGGCTGAGTTTGTTTTGGAAAGGCATGCGTTCAAAGCCTGAATCAGGAGTGTAAAAGCAAAAGCCCAGGGAACTTTGTGTTCATTAGGCCCATCTTATAACTGAAGTAAATCTTGTGATCGCAGGGCATCTCAGCTGGTTAGAAGGTCAGGCATTTCTCCACCTGAGTAATTGGGAAATTTAAAAAGCAGTGAGTCTGATTTGGGAAATGTTGATAGCGTCTCATATACCTTCCTGTTTGCCTTATGGCCAGTTGTGCAGAGCATTTTTCTTTCTTTCTTTCAAGTGTGTTTATGTGAGCACATGAGTGTGTGCATTGAAAGTACAGTCTGCTCTTTGACTAATTCAAATCAGAACAGGAAATCCTATCAGGATTTTCTTCTTATGAGGCAAGGAACATTCTTCATGTGCTAAATGGCCTTCACAATGAGGCTGTGAAAACCTTCTGGATTCCACAGCAATATTATCCTTGCAAACAAAGTGTTTGGTTTTTGAGGGGAGTTGGCATCTTTTCTTGAAGAATGAGGGATGGAATGATTGCTTGGAAAAGAAGAAATAGATTAACTCCACAAGAAGCATCTGTTGATGGTTTCTTTAAGGTATTTCAGCTGAAGAAGACCTGGAAGAGAGAGGCCGACTTTGACTCTAACCTGGTAGTGTAGCACTAATGGGTTTCCTGAGGGTGAAAACTTACATGGCTTTTTAGCTGGCAATGATCTCATGCAAATTATGTCTGATTCTTTTTTTAAAATGGCTGTTTAAAGAAAGAAACTAAATGAAACAACAAACAGCAAATATGAACAATAGAAAAGGAACTAAAATAAAAGTAAGCCTAGAGTTAGGTTTCTAGGTCTTTGGAGATACCTACTTAAGGGGTCTACACAAGGCCTATGTTCTATCTCATGTGCTATTGATCTTTCAAAATAAAACACATTACATGGGTAGGCCTTCTGTTATCTAAAAGTGTACAAAATTTATTTCATTCGTTCATTTTATTTCATTTATTTCATTCACTTGCTGTTTAAAGTTTTAATGCACGTGATGAGGCATGACGATGTTTATGATTCTAATTGTCTTGGTATCTATCGTTCTGACATGATTGCAGATGAGCATAACTGAATCAACTGTTGAAATAATCGCCTATTAAACTCTGAGATTTCCTAAACTGGACATAGTTTAAGCTACTTGGTGTGATAAATCTATATAACAGACTGATGCCTGTTAAAGTTGGGAGTCAAGTGTTTTAGTGTTTACTCAGCAAATTTCATGAGCACTTGCTATGTGCCAAGCATGTTTTTAGGTGCTTGGAATACAACAGTAAGCCAACAGACCTGTTGCTGAGGGCCTTAAATCCTAGAAGTCACTAGAAATAAGCAATTAAGTATTGTTGTATGACTGGTACTGTTAATGAGAAAAATAAAGGATGATAAGAGGAAACAAAAATAATAAGTCTTGGCAAAGATGTAGAGAAATTGAAATGCTTATGCATCATTGGGAGCACAAAATGGTGTAGCTGCTGTGGAAAACAGCACAGTGGTTCTCAAAAAATTAAACATAGAATTGGCATAGGATCTGGTGCTTCTATTTGTAGGCTTATCCTTAAAGAAATTGAAAGCAGGGGCTTGGATGGTTTTTTGGATACTCCTGTTCATAGCCTTATTCAAAGTGTGGAAATTATTCAAGTGTCTATTTATGAGTAAATGGATAAATAAAATGTATCTGTGTGCCGCAAAATAGTATTCAGCCTTAAAGAGGAAATTTAGACACATGCTATAATTCAGTTGAATCTTTGATAAATTATGCTAAGTGAAACAAATTAACACAAAAGAACACAAACCGTACATTCTGCTTATAGGAGATACTAAGAGTAATGAGATTCATAGAATGTAAATGGTAACTGCTGGAATAAACAAAAGGAGGAGTCTGTTTAATGGGTACAGATGTCAGTTTGGAAAAATGAAAAAGTTCTGAAAATGGATGATGGTGATAGTCATACAATAATATGAATGTACTTCAGAATTTTAATACAAGTGATAAATTCTATTTATATATATATATAACCTCAATTAAAAAATGAACAACAAAACAGGGTAAGGAAGTTAAGGGAATACTCAGGTAAAAATTTATATACAAACAGCTCAAAGCTGCTTGTTACATAAGATAGGCATATTCATTATAGTAATAAATTAGGAAGGAAAACACGCAACAAAATAAAAACAGTTCCAACAATTTAAGATTAGGATTTCAGGCTTTTCCCCCTACATAAATAAAAATCATATGTGTATTTAAATTTCCTAAAAAGGAGCTCGTATAGTTCCTCCCATTTAGTAGTAACCTGTTATACATAAGATCCTCTTTAATATCTTTTCTTCTTAATAACCAGTCACCTTTGTCATTTTTCTGAAGGTATGGATCTGTCTGATGGAATTCCCTTAGAGTGATGACATGTGCAGAATCACTATAGAGTAAAAACAAAAAGTATACCATCCACATTTCATTACCATCAGCGTCCAGATTTTCTCCTTCAGTTTATTCTGTTCTTTTAAGAAAATTAAATGGGAGATAAAGCACTCTTCATCTCTTAGCTATCTTATTACAGAGGAAAAGCTTAGTAATCATCTAAGTATAACATTTCTCATTTGTTCAGAGTAACCTAATCCTGTGAGGTAGGTCGGGTCGGGTACTCACTGCTGTTTGCTTGTGCTTGAAAAGAAAACTTTGCTGTAGAAAATTTCAAAAACATGCAACAACAGCCTTCTTAGTTTAAAGAACCCTCTTTCCTCTTTGCATACTGCCTTAATCAGCAGCGACTAACTTACAGCCTGTTTTGTCACTCTCCTTCAGTCTCGGATTACTTCGAAGCACATCCCAAATATACCAGTTTATCAGTATTTAAGTACGTGTCTTTAGGACTGGGATTCTTTACATAGATAGAAGGAAGTATGTATCTGTATTATTTGCTGGTACTGGGGATTGAATCAAAGGCTTTCACACTAAGCTATATCCCCAGCCCTTTTTAAATTTTGAGATGGAGTCTTGCTAGATAAGCTAAGTTGCCTAAACTAGGCTTGAACTTAAGAGTCTTCCTGCTTCAGCTTTGCAGAGTGCTGTGAGGAGAGGAGGTGTACTACCACACCCAGCACATAAAAAATATTTAAAAGTTCAGCACCTTCCCTGAGGTATACTCCCATTCAAGTACTAATGCGGCCTACCCCACTTGGTTTCTGAGATCAGAGGAGATCACAAAACCAAAACAGTTTCATTGTACTCATACTTCTGTGAAATGTATACATACATGTATATATTTAATACAGATAAAAATTTTACACAGGAGTTTGAATCGGTGTCTAAATTAAGTAGGTACATTACAAATGGTTGATGTCTTTTAATCTTCACATCCTTTTCCCATGCATTTTGTTGTGGTTGAAGAAACTCGGTGATACATTTCCCTCCAGTTTGGGTTTTGCTGACTGCATCAACATCGTTTAACATGTTTCTCTGTGCCTTGTATTTGTCACAGTTTGCTAGTTCGATGATTGCTCAGAATCAGGTTTTGTGTGTGGTACTAGGGATTGAACTCGGTGCTCTGTCACTAAGCTACGTCCCCATCCCTTTTGTATTATGTTGATACAGTGTCATGCTAAGTTACACAGGTAGCACTCAAATTTGCGGTCTTATTGCCTCACCTCCCTAACTGCTGGGATTGCAAGCATATGATACCATTCCTGGATTATTTTTGTGTTTTTGACTAATTCTATTTTATGAACTGACTGAAGGGAAGAAAGGAGTAGTCTGAATTTTCCTCTTGGGGTATTAGTGTCATCGATGCTCATTGCCTCAGCCCATTAGTTTGGTTTTTTTTCCCTAGTTTTTCAGCTGGAATACTTGCATCAAAAGAAATTTCCTTTATTTGGCTTTTGGTTACCCTGGGCTTTAATTCATATGGGAAAGATAGGACCAATGCTTAATCTATTTCTTTATTTTCCAAGTTTTTATTATTTATTTTTTTTTAAAAAAGCTTAGGTTCATTTATTTATTTAGGCAGGATTTTTTTTTCTAGCTTGCCACCATCTCGCTCAAGAAGCCCTCCTGCCTCAGTGTCCTGAACAGTTTTTAAAATGAGTTGTTCCTAGCACATGCCATGGCTGAGTTGCTCGCTGGGGAACATTTCTCAATAGCTGGTGACATTTTTGGTTGTCACAATAAAAGCTGGGGGAAGTGCTAAACACCCTGCAGTGTATTGGGTAGCCTTTCTCAGTGCAGAATGATCTGCTCTACAGTATCGGCAGTGCCACTGTTGAGAGGGATCCTGCGCCATACAGTAAGTATGTTTGTTAGTATCATTATAAATTCATGAATTTAAGCATATTGTGTAAGCTTCACTTTTTGCACTTGTGCTTATCGATGTTTACACTGTCCATCTTTGGTCAAAGAGAAGTTACTCATATTGCTTCCTGAGACTTTTGATGTAGCACTAAAGTGTTCAATATCTGTCTAGCTTTCTGTATGACAAGGTGTTTTGGGCTCATCTCCCGGGTCATAGATCTAGAATCTGCTTTCCCACCAGGCAGCCCTTGTTTGCCCTTGTTTGTTTTGTTTTTGTGGTACTGGAGATTAGACCCAGAGCCTTCGCATTGAGCTACATCCCCAACCCTTTTTTATTTTTAGTTTTTAAAATTTAGGACAAGGTCAATAAACCAAAACAAAACAAAAACCTGATTTAGCTGGGCATGGTGGTACACGCCTAAAATTCCAGCCCTTGGGAGGCTGAGGCAAGAGGATCAATTTGAGATGAGCCTGGGCTACAACGTGAGCTCAAGGCCAGCCTGAACTGCATAGCAAGCAAGACCTTGTCTCAAAAAGACCACACACACACACACACACACACACACACACCCAGGACAGGGTTGCTGTGTCACTAAGTTGCTTCTGCTGGTCTCTGTCCTCCTGCTTCATTAGAGTTCTGTGCCACCACACCCAAGTGGAGCTTTTGTTCTTTTAAGAGGGAAGTAATATTTAGAGATCTTTGCGTAGGACAATATAAATACATCTGTCTTCTATTACAGGTGAGAAAACAAATTAAAATAAAAAACATGTGAAACAAACATTTTTGATGAAAACATTTGCACCATACATTTAACACATCCTTGCCTATTTAGAAAGAACTCTGATCATAATTTGAACTTTGAAAAAAAGTTAGTCTGAGATTTAGCCTTTGTGTAATGGGGCTAAAACACTGTTCGTGTTTCCCAAAGAAGCAGTCGTGCTGCTTATGTTTCACAGCCATGTTTTTAAAGTGTGGCGTCCTATGAAAAGATGGGGTATCAGTTTTGTGGGCTGTGATCAGCTTTTTAAAAATGAAGTAGGTAGAAGACTTAAAGTGTATTGCACTGGTACAGTTTAAGTGTTGTTTGTCTGAAATGCTTTACGCATGAAGTGTTTTGAGTTCTGGATTGGGGATGCCTATCTATATCTATATTTATATCTATATCTATATCTGTATAGCTAGCCAGATATCTTGGGGATAAGACCTTAGTCCAGAGAATTTGTTTCTCAGATACTTTATACACATACACCAAAGGTAATTTCATATAATATTTTCAGTAAGCTTATACATGAAAAAAAGTTTCGTGACATTGAATTTTCAAGTTATGGCATAAGTTAGCACACAAAAAGTTTTGGATTTTGCAGCATTTTTAGTTTTTCTTTACTGTTGCTCAACATGTACTTAAAAAGAAGTGAGCTAGGGGTATCGCTTCGTGGTAGAACGTGTGCTTCCCCTGTGAGGATATACATTACATCCTGCTCCCTGCAGTGAACACTGGGTTGTAAGTTCAGTATGTTTTGGTGTGACTTGCAGTCAGAACTTTGAGAAACTCTGTTGTACATCTTTGCTACTGCAGATGTAGTCCCCAGACAAACGTTACTGGCTCATGTGGGAACTTGTTAGCAATTGCATAGTCCCAGAGCCTATGCCAGATGCACAGAATCAGACTTAACATTTTTGCAAGATCTCCAGGTGATGAAGTGTTACACGCACACTTGAAAATGTGACAGGGTCTGTCCTGGTGGATGCAAGCCCCGTGCCTTTTCAGCATTGGTCTTTTCATAGGTCTTTTGTTTTTTATAGCTAGCTCTCACCTGTTGAAGCTGACCTTTGGATTTTCCCCTAGTAGCCTTCTCGTTTTCAATTAAGTGGGGAAATGGCTACATCAGTAACCCAAGATTAAGTAGCTCTGACAGGATTCTGACAGGAATTTCAGGCTTAAGTTTGAGGCTGTTTTTATTGGCTGTTCGGGTAAAAGGAGAAGGAGACCAAAATCATACATCTTTTAAAAAGCTGCATGTTAATCTGTTGTGGTCAGATACTTTGAGGAATATGATTTGTATAATGTGTTAGGAATTGTGTTATCAGCAGAACTTGTGAACTGCTTAGTATAATGTTACTCATGAGAAAAACCTGAACATACCGGAAACATCACTAGCCTCCATATCCCTCAGTATTCATTTGTATTTCAGGAGGAGCTTTTGTCTGGGAAATGATTTTGTTTTGCTAAAACACTTTAAAAGCATCTCAGACACATATTTTTGAATGGAAAAAGCTGATACAACACCCAGATTTAGGGATGTTCATTTGCTTGCCGCACGGCAGTGTGTGCATGGGTGCCCTTACATTATCTTCTGCCTGCTGTGTACTGCTTTCCCCCACCACCCTTATCATTTTCTTGTTTTGAGACAGAGCCTTGCTGAGTTGCCTAAGCTGAGCTTGAACCTGAGATCCTCCTGCCTCAGCCTCTCAGAGTGCTGGAATTACAGATGTGTGCTACCATGCCCAGCAGAATTTACTTTTTGTATCTCTGTGCTGATTGAATATTCTCTGAATTGGCACATTGTTTTGAAAAAGCCCTTTGGTGTGGATTGTGATGCAAGGACCATGTAGAAATGCATTAAGCTTTCCTTCATGGCTTTTGAGATATGCTCAATACAGCTCTAGATGACATTCAACTTGGCAAATTGTTAGTGTGAAAGAGAGTAGAAGTAAGAATTAGGTAGTGAAACAAAAGTGCTGTTTGATGTGTGGCTCTGGTCTTGCCCTGCTGAGCCACAGAATGGGAACTCCCAAAAACCCAGCATTGGCTGTTTCTCAGGTTCAGGCAAAACATGTAACATCTGTGCATCTGTTTCCTCTTTGGTAGGCTAGGTATAAAAATACCTGCTTTGGGTCATTGTGCCAACTTGTACAGTAGTAAATGCTTGCAAATGATCTTAGAGATAATGGAAAGAAAGAAAGAAAACTTATGCCCCAGAGCAGTGTTTCTTAACTAGTGGGGGTGATTTTACCTTCCAAGGGACTTTTAACATTGTCTGGAGATGGTTTGGTTATGTCACTTGTGAGGGGTGGGTGGGGTGCTCCTGGTTTTGCGAGGTTAGAGACCAAGGATTCAGCTTAACGTGCTACAATACATAGGCAAAGGACCCTCATGACAAGGAACTGTTTGCTCTAAAATGTCAGTAGTGCCAGGGTTAGGAAATTCTGTTAGAGTCAATTTTCCGGACTTACCTTCCTGAGATATTGACCTAACTTGATTTGCTGGTTCTCTGTGGTTTAGACACTATCCCTACCTCCCACAAGTGCTGGTTTCGGTATCTAAAGCCCTGTGGTCTACCTTTAGCTGCCAATTGGCTGTGTGAACTCCAAGAAATCACGACCTCAGGTTGGTTTCTTGATTGTTTTTTCTACCTATGAAATGAGGAATTCTGGCTATGTGCTCACTGCCCACCAAATGTCATATTCCTCAACTACCCAATTTTGAGGTTTTGGTTTATTTCTCTTACTTGAATCTTGAGGGACGGAGCCAAGAGAGCAGATGTCGGTGTTGGCATCTCTTTTGAGAAATAGCTCTTTGTAGAAGGTGTGTCTGTTTGAGACTAGCAGACATGTATGTGTGCATGCATACGTGATGAGCAACATTTAACGTAGAGAGCTGTTCTGAATTTAAGATTTACAGTTGTTCTTTCTGAGATTGTCATGAAGAAGGGTCCTGCTTAAGGTTGAAACTCCCGAGTTGGTAACTTTATCGGATCTGGCTGAAAACAAAAGCAGAACGCAGATTTTCTAAGTGGTAAGAGAGGTACTTTTTACAACACAGTAAATGAGCCGGTGCTAGGGCGGTGCTGCATTTCTGAGGATGGTCTAACTAGCAGCTGATGGGACAAGAAGGCAAAAGAGAGGGCTGCGGGTGAACATCTCTGGTTGGAAAGGGAAGCGTTCATCCAGCTCGGCACTGTGCTGCTGCTCATCCTCTTTCACAGCATATATGATATCAGCAAGCATCTCTGCTCAAAGGAAGTTCTGAAATTAACTCCAAGAGTGCTCAGCAACAGAAACAGACACTGTTGGAAAACACCCTTCTTCTGTCTCTTGGAGGTTGGTTTTTCTCTACCCTGAGTTGAAAGCCATTTTACCATATATGTACCTGGGTGAGGACACTGTAAGAAGACTTGTCCTCTGGGGGAGTTTCCTTGGCCTCTTTCCAGGAGATTGATCAAATGCCAGTAGATCTTCCTTCTTCTGGTTGTATTTTAATTTTTCCCTTGAAAGACTTTGTGGTTTGCCTGGCTTTGCCCTTTGTTAGCCCGCTCACTGGGACCTGCTTGACTTAAAGTGAAGTGGTGTCTTGTGTATTGGTTTTTGTCCACAGTCCTGAGGGGCAGCTGTCTTAGGGCCTCTTGCATTGCCAAGGGCTTTTAAACTTCATATATAATAAGCCCCTGTCTTTACTATCTAACTTTAAAGGAACTTATTTGGTTTTATTATTTTTAAAGCCAGCAGCACTAAAACCAGTGCTAAAGGACTTTGGCAAGGGAGTTTTGTTTTTTAGACAATGGAAGTAGTAGGAATATGCCAAGAAAGGACAGGAGGGCTGATGGATTTTCACTGGCCACAGTGTTGGACAGAGCCCAGAGGCGC
>PVJX010030521.1:0-21849 GCA_004027295.1 Dolichotis patagonum
GGGATCGAACTCACTACTGCGTGCTTGCAAGGCAGGCACTTATGCTGCTGAGCTAAATCCCCAGGCCCAAGAACCAGCTTTGAGTCCAGTTTAAATGTAATTTACAAGCAGCAAGGACAAGGCATTACATGATTGGTTACATGTTGGAGACTACTACGAAGCAGCTCTGAGCAGGATTTAAATTTTACTAATTGGCTTTCTATGTTTATCTGTGAGTCTGTCTAGGCTTTGGCCCCTTGCCTGGCGATGGGAGCTGATTCATAGTAAGTGAACCTCTATGAATCACCGGTCCTGGCTGAGGCCTGTAGTGGCCTGTGAGGCCAGAGATACCTCAAAGGGCAAGATAAGGCCACAACTGTGGACACTTGGCTCCAACCCCAATTAACAAGATAGAGACGGCGGCTGCAGAAATTACTCATGCAGTATCAATCCTACCATAAATGTCAATTGGAGATAGAACAGGTCTCCTAAATTGGCATAATTTACTACTTGGAGAAGGCTTTGAAGAGACTCCCAAGGTCCTGCTCATTACCTGTGCTTTCCTCAGTTTGCCCACCTTTTGTCCTAATAAAATGGGCTAATCCAGAGAAGCTTTTGTCTTAGACCTCAGAGTCTCGAGTTTAACTAAAGGGTTTTGACCCTCCTGGAGCCCTAAAAAAGCATATAACTTGTCGCATTTTATTTAACCTCCGCCGTACACTTGTTTGGGAGATCGGGGATCTAGGTCAGGACCCGATAGTTACATGGATTGAATTAAGTCATATATTGTCAGGAAAACTAACTCTAAATATACTTGCTTGAAAGGAATTGTTTATCATAACATAGGAACACCCTGGGAATGGGAGAAGAGGGTTCAAGTGGAGCAAGCAGAGTTAAAAAGTATCTTTGACTGTGTTACTTCATCCCAGACAAAGTCCTTAAAGTCAGTTAGAAGCAATTTTTTTTTTTTTTTTTTTTTTGTGCAGGGAATCAAACTCATGACTGCACTTTGCCAGGCAGGAACTGTGCAGCTGAGCCATATCCCCAGCCCCCTTTTTCTTTCTTTTTAAAAATTCTGATACAATGTACACAGAACGTACTATTTTGACCATTTTTTTCCCATTTAGGTTTTCTTCTAGTTTGTTTGTTTGTTGTGATATTGGAGACTGAATCCTGAACCTTCACACTGAGATATATCCCCAGATATTTTTTATTTTGGGACAGGGCCTAGCTAACTTGCTAACTTGCCTAGACTGGGTTTAAAGTTCCCGTCCTTCTGCCTTGGGCTCCCAGAGTGATGCATTATAGACCTATGTCACTACTTTCAGTTGTACTCTTTTTTTAAAACAAGGTCTTTCTATGTAATAATGTGTTGGCCTCAAATTCACTGCCATCCTCCTGCTTCAGGTCTCCCTAGTGCTGGGATTACGGGTGTGCATCACCACACTCCAGTGTACCATTTTAAAGCACAGAGTTGAATGGCATTGTAGGGAGCTGTTGAAACTGGAGATTGATCACATGTGTGGGGCTAAGGCAAGGCCAGCCCTGAAAACACAGAGCCCAAAACAAGCCACCTAAGCAAACTGTGCCAGCACCAAGAAGGCAAGGGGCCCAGGCCGGCCAGGCAAACAAGTTGCCAGGCAGCAGGGTCGAAACTGACATTCTTCTTTGGCCAGTATAAATAAAGGCTACAGTGGTTGAGCAATTCTTTCTCTCCCATCAGGAGAGTAAGGGCTTCACCTGATCCCAGGTTTGTCTCTTCTTTATTTTCTCATCCTCTCAGGCCCCTTTATCCCAAGAACTTCAACAGCCACATGGGTTGCAGCGTGGTATTAAGTACAGTCATGCACCCTTAATGATGGAGATACATTCTGAGAAAGGTGTTAGTTAATTTTTTTTAATTTTTTAAATTTTATTTTAAAAAGGGGTAAAATTTAACACAACAAAACAGAACAGAACAGGACATAAGAAAGCATAAATTTCAAAGCTAGACAACCAGAGATCTTTACTATCTGTCATATTGTCTCTTGTTTTCTTCCAAATGGTTGTCCATATCTTTGCATATGGGGAGCTCATACTAAATAACATAGCCAATCTTTTCACAAGATGTGTAGTTCATTGGCTCCCACGTGCTAAGCAGGGGAGGGGGAGGGGGGACACGGGCCGGGGGGACAGGACAACGTGAAATGTCTGATTATCAGCCCGCATGCCGGCAGAATCACAGCCGCCCCCCAGAGAGGGGAGGAGTTCCTTGCTCTGGCACCCGAGTCAACCGCACAGTGCAGGTCCCAACGCGCCAGGGTCTTTCTCCTTCAGGCCGTGGAAAGGCTGCCATACTCTCAGCCGCCCCCCAGAGAGGGAAGGAGCTCCTTGTTCTCCCAGCACCCCGAGTCAACCTCATGGTGCAGGTCCTGACATGCTAGGATCTCTCCCCTGAAGGCCCCCGAAGTCCGCCATACTCACCTGCTATCTCTTTCTGATGAATTGACCATTCCATTTCCAACGTTCTGAAAAGGCCAACAGACCACAGAAAGAATTCTCTTTAGGCTCCTGTTTGAAACCAGCAGCTACAGCAATCTGCTGGCCTTGCTTCAGGGCCACGGCGTTAGTTAATTTTGTTATTGTGCAAACATAAGAGATACAATGGCACTATATTATGGAAGAACTTTCATGTTTAAAATGTTTCAAAACCCAAATATGTCAATAGTCTGCAAGGTTCCTTCCACTTCTGTAAATAGGCTTGTACTAGAGGCACAAGCTATATGTAGCCTCTTACTGTTTCCAGTTTGTTCCCATATTCATAAAGTTCCACTTGCTTACAAACACCCCCACCCTACTTGATAATAGTATAAAAGTAACTTGTTGTATTAGCTTGGGGTTCAGACTTTGGAGTCTAATCTGTTTACAGAAATCATAATAGAAAACTTTTCAATTGTGAAGAAAGATGTTAATATATAGGTAAGGGAGGCTTACAGAACACCAATTAACTACAATGAAAAAAACAAGTTCCTTAGAAGTTCAGCAAAAAGACAACTTTTTTTTTTTTTTTTGGTCTATAATTCCTGTAACAACAGCACTTGGGGTTGAGGCAGGCGTATCACTCTGAGCTTAAGGCTAGCCTGAACTATGTAGTAAGATGCTGTCTCAAAAAACTCTAAAAAACAAACAAAAAAAAAAACAAATCAGAGCAGAAATTAATGAAACAATCAGTGAATCAAAGAACCTGTTCTTTCAAGGAGGAAACAAAATAGATAAACCCTTAGCTAAACTTAGCAAAAGAAGGAGAAAAAGGACTCATATCAGGACAAAGTTCGGCAGCCCATTCTACTCCCGTGCTGCCTAGCCGTCTGGCCCAGCTGACCCTCTGCATGCTGACCCTGGCCCTGGACTCAGCGGGCTCTGGTGTACCATGTCTGGATCTTCCAGCATCACCACTATGAAGAAAGTGGTTCAGCATCTCCACTGGAGGCCAGGCTCAACCGCATGAAGGTTTCCCAGGCAGCTGCAGATTTAAAACAGTTCTGCCTGCAGAACGCTCAGCATGATCCTCTGCTCATGGAAGAACCCTCAAGAACAAATCCCTTCAGACCGCAGAAAGTTGGTTCCTTTTTGTAGTCAAATGAATTTCTGGGAGTTCCCTAGACCACTTTTAACCAACCAATAGCTATTCAGAAAAAAGAAAATTGAAGCCTATACAAAAACTTCTCCTTTCTTAACATGTGCCATAATATACAAACTTCTACTTTTGTTAGTCCTTAACATCTATTTCTTTAAATGTTCTTGAATTTCTATTTTACAAGGCTTTTTATATACACTGGTGTCAGCATACAACAAAATTTAAAAAAAGACTCACATCAATGCAATTAGAAATGGAAAAGGTAAAACATGTAAGATGATTATACCTTGCTTAATATAATCTTTGGCTCACTAGTCTGGTTTTTAATCTGTATATATGATAATTAACTTTATAAGGTTTTATAAATAAATGAATCTAATGCTAGAAAAAAGGGGAAGAGAGGGAAGGGAAAAACAATTGAAATGTGTTAGGTACATGTACCATTTCCCTACAGTGAATGTACTCACTATGAACTGTAAACGTGTACTAATAAAAGTTAAAAAAAAAAATGAAAAAGCTGAAGTCACAGTGGAAATCCAGAAGACTGTTAGTAACTACTAAGAAAAACTGTTTTCTAACAAATTGGAGATTTTTTTTCTTTTTTTTTTCTTTTTTTTTTGGTTCCAGGGATCAAACTCATGACCTTGCACTTATCAGGCAAACCCTTGTGCCACTGAGCTAAATCTCAGACTGGACAATCTTAAAGAATTCCTAAATATATATGGACTACCAAAACTGAACCAAGGCAAAAACCCTGATCAATCCAAATAACAAGCAATGAAATTGAAGCAGTAATAAAAAACCTACCTAGTTTAAAAAAAAAAAGGCCTGATGGATTCACTGCTGAATTCTACAAGATCTTCAGGTAGGTCATGATACCTCAAACTCTTTAATGAAATTGAAAGGGACACAGTGCTTCCAAACTCACTACGGAATCCAGGATCACTCTGATTCGAAAAGCAAGACAAAGAACCAACTAAAAACAACAAACTATCAAAATGAAATAAAAATCACAGGCTAATTTCATTACTGAAATAGAAACAAAAACCCTCAGTATGATACTGGCAAATAAAATGCAACAGATCGTAAAAAGGATCATGCAACATGACCAAGTAGGTTTCAACATAGGAATGCAGGGATGGTTCAAATTAATAAATGTAATACCACATAAATGGAACAAAAACAAAAATCACATGATCATATTAATAGACACAGAGAAAACTTTTGACAAAATTCAACACCTATTCATGATAAAATCCCTGAAGAAAATAAGTGGGGAATGATCTTACCTCAATTTAATAAGAGCCATTTGTGGCAAACCAATGGCCAACATATTAAATGAGGACAAGCTGAAAATTTTCCCTCCAAAATCAGGAACAAGGATGTCCGCTATCACCACTGTTGTTCAGTACAGTACTTGAAACATTGACCAGCACAACAAGGCAAGAGAACAAACTAAAAGGAATATTTATAGGAAAAGAGTAAATCAAATTATCACTATTTGCAGATGACATGATACTAGAAATTCCACCAAAACATCTAGAATTAAAAACCAAATTTGGCAATGTAGCAGGATTAAAAAATCAACATACAAAAATCAGTAGCAGTCCTGTACACCTATCATGAACTCACTGAGGAAAAAAGTCAGAAAAACAATACTAAGACAGGCATGGTAGTACATGCCTATAATCCCAGCTCTCAGGATGCTGAGGCAGGAGGAGGATCACTTTGGAGTTCGAGGCCATCCTGGGCTACTAAATAATGAGTTCAAGGCCATTTTGAACTGCATAGTAAAACCCTATGTCAAAGAAGGCAAAAAATAATTCCCAATAGCATTAAGGAAAAATAAATACTTAGAAATTAACCTAACTGTTCTTTAATCCCAGCAGTTGGTAGGGTAAGCCAAGAGATCAGCCATGAGTTTGAGGTCAGCCTAGACTACAGAGTGAGTTCAACTCTAGCCTGGATTACATAGGGAAACTCTGTCTCAAATGAGTTTTTTAAAATAAATAAATAGATAGGTATCACTCCAAACAAGGAAGTCAAAGACCTCTACAATGAAAACTATGGAACTCTGTAAAAGGAGCTTGAATAGGACATGACAAATGGAAAGATATCCTCTATTCCTGAACAGGCAGTCAAAATGGTCATCTCACAAGACTGATACACAGATTTAATGCAAAGTACCAACAGCATTCTTCACAGAACTAGAAAAAGCAATCTTAAAAATCATGTGAAACCAGAAGAGATCCAGAAAAGCTAAAGGAATCCTGGGTAATTAGAACATAGCAGAGATCACAGTCCAGGTTTGAAGTTGTATTATAAAACTACAATGATAAAACAGCATGATACTGGCACAAAAATAGACATGTAGACAAATGGAACAAATGACGGATATAGAAAAAGCTCCAAGCACATTTAGCTATTTGATCTTTGACAAAAGGGACAAAAACATATGCTGGAATAAAGAGCCTCTTTAGTAAATGATGCTGGGAAAATTGAGTATGCAATGCAGAAGAATGAAGCTAGACCCATATCTCTTACCATATACTAAAATAAAGTCAAAATGGATCAAAGATCTAATTATTAACACAGAAATATTTAACCTGCTGGAAGATAAAGTGGGTAAAACTCTTGAAGTCACAGGTGTAGACAAGAATTTTCTTAACACAAGCCCAACTGCATAAAAATAACATCCAGTATCAACAAATGTGATTATATCAAATTAAAATGATTCTCCACAGCAAAGGGGAACAACCAAAAGAGTGAAAAGATAAAGTATAGTGTTCTGCTATGGAGAACACTTTGTGGAGAATGGAAACCTAACAAATGAAAACCAGACGTTGATTTTAGAAGATGCATCTCTTGGTCTGGTGAGCATTTTTTTGGAGGAAGGAATATGGGAATGATGTATATTCTTTGCCTTTGTCTTGCTATAGGCCAGGTAAAGACACATCATACTGGCTAACAGAGAAAGGGACATATTTTGGCTGTTCTGATGCTGGTACAAACATTTTGAAGTACTTTAAAAGAGATTAGGAGCATAAAGTTTAGAGATAGACTGCTTAGATTCAAATCTCAATCCTCCTACTTACTCTGATTTTAGCCAAATTCCTTAACGTTCATTTCCTCCTCTGTTCAACAGGAAGACAATAAAGCAGTCAATCTCATAGGTCTGCTGTGACAATCAATTGTGAACAGTAATTCTAAATTAAAACTTACAGCAGTTTTATGGCTGTGTCTATATGTATCCCCAAAGCCCCAGGTAGTCACAGGCTTTTTCAGAGGTGGCTGGTATAGAGCATATGACACTGGGATTGATTCATGGTGCAATGCTAGGCTTGAGGGCAGTAGGGTTAAAGGTGTGAGTGCTACTCACACTAAGTAGACAGGATAAGGTATAAGGGTTACAAGAGTTGCGGTTATCCCTTGCTCCCTTGCTTGTTGCATACCATGAACCCTTTCTCCATGCCCCTCTGCTTTGAAGCCAGCTGATTATGGCCTGAAAACTTTACAAACTGTGAGCTAAATAAGCCTTTCCTCTTTTAACTTTGGGCATCAGATATTTTGTCTTAGCAATGAAAAAAGTAACTAAGACATAAAGAATTTCTGTTACAAGTTTCACAGCCAGAGAACTACTTCTACCCATCATACAAACTGGCACAAGTCCTCCTCATTTTATACCAGAAACACCTCCTAACAGCTTAGCTTGAATTGTCTTATTCAAATTATTCAGAATTGGCTTAGTAGAAAACAGCAAACAAATTTCTAGGCATTTAGAACTCTTTAAGGTGAACAATACCATGCCCACATTTTGGGTTGTGACCTCACATCAGTATGGAAAAATGAAATTGTACCAAGACTAACATGACCATATTTTTTCTAACTTGGTTCTTGTGACTACTGGCCACATGACAAGAGCACCAAGTCTGGTTTCTAGACTACAAGATTTATATCCTTCATCATCTTTAATTTGGAATCTTCATATATGAGTAAAAATCTTTCTCTTGGAAACTATGTGATGCTACTTATGCAGTACTACCAAGCGAACATTTTATGGTATCATTGTAAGCAAAGAAAAGAGCTTTTCTTTGTGAAAACTGAATAGTTCCTGTTGTGGGTGGTTACATTCATACTTCTTACAGCTAGAAATTATGCTTTATATATAGCCTGCATGTGTCAGTATACAGATAAGTTCCTCAGGGAATCTTCCTGAAATCCCTGAACCGTAGGTTAGTTTCAGACCCTCTGTACAGATGAGTTTCAGAACCTGTATCAGACTCCTCCATAGTAGCCTTCCTCAGCTCTCCTCCCGTTCTTGCCCTGGCACAGATCCTATCCTTTTCATAGTGTATAGCAACCTTACAAACCAGAAACATGTTCTACTCCTAGTATTACAAGTTATAAGCTCCACAAGGCACGGGATCATTTTTGCTTTGTTTGCTGACATATGCCCAGGTCCTAGCAGAAAACGTAATAGATTAGCTACCCTGGAAACACATGTTAACTGAATGGTTGTTTTCTAGTATATCGCAGTAACACTTTTTCTTCATTGATTTTAATTTTTAGACAACCAGGGTAATGTTAAAGGCTGAAGTAGCTCAGTTAGGAGAGCTCTTGCCTAGCACGAGGAGTTCCTACTTTCTGTCCCCAGAAGTACAAAAGGAAAAAAAAAGCCATCAGATACTCTTCTGCCTTCTGCAGTGAGTAGCAGAGGTTTGGGCACGCTGTAGGGTGAAGGTTCACAGTGAGCGTGATCATACCTACTGAGATTTTCACCTACCTCAGGGTGCAACAGTGCCACCAACAGAGACACTGCAGTGCTCCAGAACATGAGGTTTTTCATCTTTCAGTGAATTTCATAAGAAAAATATCCAGCTCCTCAGCTCCTCCTAAGGTAGGATTACTGCAAGTTGGAGGACAGCCTGGACAATTTATGAAGGTCGTGTATGGAGAGAAAGAGTAAAGGGGAGGGAGAGGGCTGGAGATGTACCTCAGTGGTAGACTGGCTTCAACCCCTAGTACTGCCAAGAGATAGAGGCAGAGACACTTCTACTCCTTTTTTCAGTGTCTGTGGCCCCACACGAATCCTTGCTTTCTACGTTTTAATGCCCATCCCGTTGACTCTTGGAGCAGCAAAAACTTAGACCATCTAGTTCTCTGTCATGGCTCCGTTATTTCCTAACCTTGTTATCATGCATGAAAAAAAGTTACTTAATCTCGTTGAGATAAGAGATAGCTTCACTCATCTAGACATTGGACATCATGGAAGAAAAGAATTCTCTGTGCATAAAAGGAGATAATGCTCAGAGCATTCAGTAGGCAGCTGTAAATGTTTTGGCAACCATGTCTGCAGATAACTTTTTTGTCTGAGGGGTGGTGATAGCGCTGGAGATGGATGGAACCGAGGTTGCCATGGTTGAGCTATATGCCAGCTCTTTGTTATTTTTTTATTTTGAGGCACAGTCTTGGTAGTACGAGGTCCAGAATGGCCTTGAAGCCTCCCCCGCTCAGGTAGCTAGGATTACAGGGGTCATCCAGACAACCAGTGAGCTGTTTCGCCATGTCGCCATGACCTCGGGGGCCAGCACACTGGCAGAGACTGGCCTGAAGCGTGAAGCTAGGGAAACAAACACCTAGGGCTGCCAGTGGTGGCCAGTGTGACTTTGGCGTGCCGCTGCGAGTCCTCACCTTTGCAGAATTCTGAGGCTTGTCGTGCCCTGATTCCTCAAAATTCTGTCTGGGAATTTCCCATCAAATGTGTATCCAGCCAGGTGTGATAGCATATGCTTGTTATCCCGACTACTAGGGAGCCTGAGGCCTGTCTGAAAATAAAAAACCATGTAGAGCGCTGGGGATGTACCTCTGTGCGATTCCGTGGGTTCAGTATCCTGTGCTGTGGGACGGCGGGAAATGTACACACATCCGGACAACAGAGAGATGGAGACCAGAGGATGGAGCGCCAGGCCCAGGAGCCCCGCGCCCCATCTTCTCGCTTCTGGCCCGTTGCCTGGTAGCCTGGGAGTCGTTCCTAGGCATGGTCTCCCTGAGTAGATATTGTGGGAGTGAAAAGGAACCCTGGACAGTTACTAACTTTTTGGTGCGGAATGTCCAGCAAACCATCATATGAGAATTAAAATGCATAAATACATGAAAAACATTCACTGTCACTGGTCATTCAAGAGATGCAATGAAAACAAGGCTGAGATTCCCCCTCACCTCGGAGAGAATGGCTATTATCAAGAAATCAACCAATAACAAAGGCTGGTGGGGCTGTGAGGGAAAAGGAATCCTTCCTCATTGTTGGTGGGAGTGTAGACTGGTGCCATCATTCAGAGAACCTTTAAAAAGCTAGGATTGGTGGTCCCATTGGACCCAGCTATTTCTCTGCTGGGTATCTTCCCAGAAGCACTAAAAACATCGTACCACAGCGATATACCTGCACCCACGTTTACAGCAACACAAGTTTTAACAGCTAGATCTTGGAAACAACCCGAATGTCCATCAACTGAAGAACGGGTAAAAAAGACATGGTGTTTTTTATACAAGGGAGTACCACTAAGCCACAAGGAAGGATAAACTCCAGGCTTTTGTAGGTAAATGGACGCAACTAGAGACCGTACTCATGAGTGAAATAAATCAGGCTTGCCCGTGTAAACATCATATTGTCTTTCTAGTGTGACAAGCTCAAAGAAATAATATCAGGGGCTGGGGATTTAGCTCAGCGGCATAAGCGCCTGCCTTGTAGGCACGCGGTGGTGAGTTTGATCCCCAGTACCAAAAAAAAAAAAAAAAATTAATAATAATAATATCTATATATGATAGTTAACACAGTTATACTACTAATTTCTCTTAGTTCATTGAAAAGAAAGGTTTGTGCTAATACTGTTTGCACAATTCAATGTCAACATGTTGTAGTCCAAGTAACTAAAGATAACAATACGCAGTGTACGAACCTCTAATTATCTTGTTTTGCAGTTTTATTTTATTATTTTCTCTTTAAAATAAAAAAAAAATACAAAGCACCCCTTTCCTCATTCATATTCTCTCTTCCCCCGCCCCCGTCTCTTTATGTTGTCCAGGGTGATCTCGAACCCACTACATAGCTGAGCTTGCCTCGAACGCACTACCTTGCTCAGGGCTGACCTCGAACCCCCCCTCCTGCCTCAGGCCCCAGTGGTGGGATTGCACACGAGCACCCTAGCGCCCACTTGAGTTCCACTCCCTTGACTCTTCTCGCCAGCCGTCCCCCTCACCAGTACACCCCTCCTTCACGCTCACGTCTCCCTGCTCACGCAAGGGATTGTGGGCTGTTAACGTCCAGTCCCCGCACCCGCCTGCGCCTTGCCACTGCCAGTCTGCAACGTGGAGGCCGCTGGGGCCTTCGGTGCTTCACAGCAGGCCTCATTGGAGAACCAGCTGGCAAAGTAAGCAAGGAACCACCCAGCAGGGTGCTGCTCTGGGTTCCCAAGTCCTGAGAGAGGAGGTTTGGACTCCTTCGGGTTGAGGTGCGGAGTAGGGAAGGGGCCTTGGGGCCAGCAACTCAGTGCTTCGCACATGCGCCATTGTGAGGTTCGCACCCTAGGAGTTGGGAGGGGCTTTGCAAAGTGTCTCCGGTGCTTCCTGGCCTGGGCAGCCTGATGGCTTTGGGGGAGTGGCTCCCTCCCTCCCTCCCCTTGGGTGAATGTTCTTAGTTCTTAGCCTTGCGTGTTCTTCCCCGCTGAAAAGTACCGAAGTGTTGCAAATCAGAGCCCCTTGAGTCCTGAGGATGGCAGCGATGTGCGCTGGGCACGGTAGCAAATGCCGCACCTTTCAGACGTTCCTTGCAGGGCCACCAGAGCCCAGACCTTAGTTGACCTGAAGCCAGCATTCAACCCCTGGTCGTCCTTTTTTCAGTGGGGTGTGGGCGGATAACCTCAAAAGACAGATGGAACCAAGCAAGGGGCGCCCTACCACCCGCTACATCCTCAGCCCTTTTTCTTGCAGGGTCTGGCCAATGTGCCCAGGCCAACCTGGGACTTGAGATCCCAGCCTTGTGAGTTGCTGGCATTCCGGGCTTGTTGTGCCTCAATGCCGGGCCGCCTAGAATGCCTTCTTAGTACTTCTGGCTACTTGTTTCTACCCAGCTTGGTAGGTCGTGGAAACTCTGGTAGGACTGGTCCAAATGTGGTTGCAGGGCCTACATTGCTTGACTTACAGTATGATAACCGCTTCTCAGCCTTTTGGCTAAGATCATGTACAGTATGAGTTGCATGTAGTTTCTGGGTGGGGAGCACATAAAGCCACCAGGTTCTGGGGGCAAGGAGAGGATGTGTCGTCAGCCACCAGAAGCTCTTGGGTTTGTTCAAACCCCGTGGAGCTGATCACGCTTCGAATTTTGTTTCATGGGCGGTGGAGTGGTAGGAAACTACTCGACTCCGTAGCTGTACAGTTAAGTTTCATTAATGTTTGTCACTTTTGACTTGCTCCTGATTATAATCTTCCTCATCGTTCCTGCTCTGTTGAGACTTGTAGTGTAGCTCTTCTCTTGGGCCGTGTTTTATGTTCTATGAGCTTGAGCTCGCTAAGCCATGAGTGTGGTATTCTGTGACTGGCATGTTTCACCTGGCATAATTTCCTCAAGATTCATGGCTGTTGTAGCAGGTATCAGAATTTTCTTTCTTGGGGCTGCGGATTTAGCTCGGAGGCATAAGCGCCTGCCTTGCAAGCACATGGTCATGAGTTCAATCCCTGGTAACAAAAAAAAAAAGAGAGAGAGAGAGAGAGAATTTCCTTTCTTTTTATGACTGAATTGTACTCATTTCCACATTCTGTTTTTGTCTTTGTGGTGCTGAGCCTCCAATCCACATCTTGACCCATGCTGAGTCAAGAGATTTTTTTTGACTGGGCTTCAGGCCAAGCACCAGAGTCCACAGTTTGTTTATCCATGAGTCTGTGGATGGACATTTGGTTGTTTCTGTGTGTCAGAGATTGCAAACAATACTGCTGTGAGCATAAAAGTGTATCTTTTGCCCCGTGTGTGTGTGTGTGTGTGTGTGTGTGTGTGTGTGTCTATGTGTATACTACTAGGGATTGAACCTAGGCCCTTGCAAATATTGGACCCGCACTATACCACCGAGCTGTATCCTCAGGGTTTTCTTAAGTTTAATTTTGAAATGGGGTCTTGTTAAGTTTCCCAGGCTGGCATCAACCTCTTGATCCTCTGGTCTCAACTTGCTAAGTAGCTGGAATCATAACTGTGCAACGTCTCACCCAGCTTTTTAACTACTTTTCAGTTGGGCTTCTTTTAAATACTTATTCATCATAGGTCTATGTTTTTTTAAGCATCATCACAAACAATAGCTAATGTGTATTGTGCTTAGAGTAGACCAGGTATTCTGCGCAGTTCCTTCTAGCATCAGAATCCATGTTGTTAGCCAGGCGTGGTGGCCCACACCTAACAATCCCAGCACTCCGGAGACTGAGGCAGGAGGATCCTTGCAAGTTCAAGACCAACCTGGGCTACAAAATGAGCTCAAGGGCAGCCTGAACTGCATAGTGACACCCTGTCTCAAACAAAAAGGCAAAAAAAAAAAAAAGAAAAGAAAAAGAAAAAATCCATGTTGTAGGCATGGTTGTGGGTCTGGAGTCCCAGCTACTTGGGAGACCAAAGGAGGAGGGCATCTTGAGCTGAGGAGTTGGAGAGCAGCCTGGGCAGGAGGACATCCTGTCTCAACAAAACAAAACAAAACAAAATCATAGTCTTAACCCTAATGCTGCCTTATATATATATTTGGTTATACAGGCTGTAGCCCAATCTGTGCATTACAAGTATCTGTCCACTTTGCCAGAACTTTGCTTTATGAGGTTTTCTGCTTTGGGATGATTCTCTGTATACGACCTAGTCAAATTTTGTGTTTAATTCTGACTTGAGTAACATGATTAGAGAGTCTTATCAAACATAATATTTTCATTTGTATTTTTCAGCACATGGCTTAGATTTACATCTGAATACATTATCTGACTTTAAAAAAATAGGATGACTTAACGTGAGCAGGGGCCTTGAATGCACGTGCACGCGTGTAGGACAAAGTGTTTTTTCCTTCTTCCTACTGGAGAGCTAATTTAGGCATGCTTGTGGAGTGATCGATCCTTTTTCCCATCTATATGACATGGTGTGTTTATCGTATACTTTATGTACTTTGGTCCGTGGATCTGATACAAAACCTCTTTGTGTCGTTGTGTCTCTTTGTGTTTGTTTTGTGTTAGTGGGGCTTGAACCCAGGGTGTTTGGGATGAGCTGTCTGTCTCCAGCCCTTTTTTATTTCTTAGTTAGAGATGAGGTCTCTCTAAAATGGCTATGTTGCCCGTGCCGGGCGTGAACTCCCACTCTTGCTGCCTCAGCCACCTTGAGTGCTGGGATGACAGAGGTGGTCCACCGCATCTGTTGTTTTTTCAATATCCTACTAGCTTCAGTTTATGGATATTTGAGATATTTAGCTACAAGGGTGCTGTGTGTTTGCTCATAAAGGACAATGATCAGTGGGATTCTGCTTCGGGCAGTAGAGTTACTCCATGAATTAAAATAATTTCCCAGTTTTCCTTTGCTAAGTATGTTAGTATTTCACAAATATGTTTCTCTGTCTCTGTATCTCTGTTTCTGCCTGCCTGTCTGTGTGTCTCTGCGCGTGCGTGCCTGTGCACATGTGATACTACCAGGTGATCCCGGGGCCTTTGCATTGAGCTACATCCCAAGCCTGTTTTGGTATTGTGTTTATCGTTGTTTTTAATTTTAAAATAGAGTCTCATTGAGTGTCCAAGCTGTGCTCAAATTTGTAATCCTCCTGCCTCAGCCTCCAGAATCCTGGGATTACAGGCATGTGCCACCATGTCCAGCTACTTGTATTTTTCTAATTAGAGAGATGCTGTGGCATCCCTCAAGGATATTAAGGTCTGCAGGGCATCTCTGAGGATATCCGTTTTGTTTTGTTAGTGTTTTGAGACAGGGTCTCGCTAGTTCAGGCTGGTCTTGAACTCATTCTGCAGCCCAGGCTGGCCTCCAACTCAGGGCGGTTCTTTTGCCTTGGCTTCCTGAGTGCACCTGCATGCCCGGCTATTTTGTTTTGTTTTTGTTTTTTGCTTGGTGGTTGTTTGGTTGGTTGGTTTTGAGACAGGGTCTCGCTATGTAGTCCGGACTGGCCTTAAACTTACTGAGGAGCCCAAGCCGTCCTCCAACTTGTGTGGATCCTCCTGCCTCAGCCTCCTCAGTCCTGAGATTATGGGCATGTGCCACCACACCGAGCCAGTAATGTTTTTTTGTTAACCTGTTTGAATTACGAGAGATGGAGGACAGTCACCTTTTTTGCCCTAAGGCAGACCTGTTAAACAGGTATTTTGATAAGTGGGACAGCGACAATGAAATTCTTGTGAAACTGGAAGGTTATGGACCTTCTAAGGTGTCTGTGTTATTAGTAGTAAGAAAGCACTGCTCGACAGAAAACTTCCAAAACTTCCAAAACTGATGTTTGGCATTTGATAACTGTTTGGTGGTAATAGTGATAGGCAGGCAGGTAGGTAGGTAGGTAATCTTTGTCATTTACATGAATAGGTCTCAACCAGATTTCAAAGTGTCTAACACCTATTTCACACAAAACAATGTTTTATTTATAGACTGACTGTATATATACTTATGTGTATGGGTGCGCGTTTATGAAAGATAATATTTTATTTGAGGGAGAAAGTATATAACCATCAGACTATCGGGCTGTCAAAAGATCACTCCTGGAACCAGGCGTGGTGGGGCATGCCTGTATCCCAGGTACTCGTGAGGCTGGGGCAGATAGATCACGAGTTCAAGGACAGCCTAGGCAACATAGGGGGCCCCTATCACAAAGTAAAATAATAATAATAATAATAATAATAATAATGATGATGATGATTAAAGGGCTGTGGCTGGAACTTAGTGCCAACGCCCTGGATGCAACTGCAAAAAATAGATAAATGGATACTGAAATAAAATAAAAGTCCAAGTGTTTTTACTGCTGGTGTGGCAGATGTGTGGAGTAGCCTCTACTGCCATCGCAGAATCCCTTCCCTCTTGACCCGATTTTTTTTTTTTTTTGGTACGGGGGATCGAACTCACGACCTCACGCTTCCCGGGCAGGCGCTTAAGCCGCTGGGCTAAATCCCGGGCCCCTTTGACCCGATTTTTTTCCTTCCCATTCAGACACCTGTATGTTCTCAGATGTTGCTTGTTAATCTTTAAAAAGCAATTCGAAAACAGCATACTTTCTTTGTATCTTAAAGATTTAAAAACCCTGGCAAATATATTTTGGTAGATAAGAGACTACCAGGCGAGTCCTTCTGTAAAAATAAAGACTGGGGAAACAGTGGGGTGGTTAGCACGTGATCTTGGAGAGACCGTTGAAATACGCTGTTAAATTGGAAACCGTAATTTTATTAGCGGACAGGCTGTAATTTTGTTAGCGGTGTTCTGTTAATTAAGTGGGTGCAGACTGTGTGAATGACTGTGTTAGCCAGTGCCTGAGACTGTATCTGCACTGTTTGTGCAGTCTATGAAAGGTCTAGGGGGCTGGGCAGACACTCGGGAGACTGAGGCAGGAAGACTGCCTGGAGTTCCAGGCTAGCCTGCATCACAGAGTGAGGCCCTGTCTCAAAAAAAAAAAAAAAAAAAAAGCAAGCCTACAGGGATCCAGGAGTTTCTTGTAGAATGGATCCTCCTCCGGTGGCCCAGTACTAGGTTTTAGAAACACCTGTGAAAAGGCAGCTGGGTGACCCTGTGCTTGTGGTATTGCATAGAGGTGGGTTTGAGGTAGTCACTGCATACAGCTTATTCTTGTGTGGGAGGGGCGACTGAGATCTTGAAGGTGGTTTCCAGTGGTGAGCGTCATATATGGCGCTCCGGGTGTGGAAATGGGGACCCTGGGAGGTTTTTTTGTTTTGTTTTTGTTTTTGTTTTTTGCTGCTTTGCTTCCTTCCTAGTTAGGATTTGGGCCAGGTGGGGGTGGCACACACTTCTGATCCTCGTGGTTCGTTCTCAGTCTGGAGAACAAGCGCCAGTCCTAATGGTGAGGTATGCCACCTGTGGCATGTTCATAGGTCCCGTGTATGAAGCTGATCTTACTTTGCTGAGACTATCCCGTGTTAGGTTTCTGGTTGCTGGCGCAAAATACCTGACGCCTACACGTCTGAGAGGAAGTAGTCTCCTTGGCTCAGGGTTTCGCGGTGTTCGATCCGTGGAGGGCTGGCTCCGAGACGAAGGCGGGTGCATCCCGGCCGGCCGAGGGGGCATGGAGCGAAAAGCCGCTCGGCCCGCTTGTTTCACGGCGGCGGGAAGGAAGCAGAGGCCCCGGGCGTGAGCGCCAGACAGGAAGGGGTTAGGGGCCGGATGTCAAGCTCCCCGGGGCGACCCCCTGTGACACTCCCCGCGCAGATGTGTGCTTTAGTGATCGTCCTGGCGTCCCTCCGGGGCCCGTCGAGATTCACCGTCATGATCCTATGTGGGTGTTGAAGTTGGTTAACTACTGTGGGTGTCCCCCCCCACCCCCGTCCATTTCTTCGTAGTCCGTTGATCCGCTGGGTTACACGGATTTGTTTTCCAATGTTAAGCCAGCGCCTTATTCCTGGGATACGTCCCGCGCGGTCACGATGTGTTGCTCTCGTGTGCGTCGCCCCATTAAGCCGCCTAGTTTGGTTTGGTTTTGGTGCCCGGGATGGAATTCGCCACCTCGCGCTTGCCGGGCCGGGGCGGTGCCGCTGAGCTATACCCCCGGCTGTGTTTGTTGTTTTAAAAATAATTTTGAAAAAAAAAATAATCTTGTGTCTACGTCTGTGAGGCGTAATGGTCTATACTTTTTATTTGGTGCCTCTCAGGCTTAGTCGTGAGGATAATGCTAGCTTCAAAGAATAAATAGGGACCGACTCCCTCTTCTGTTTCCTCATAGTCTGGGTGAGGTTAGTGTCGAGGGCTTTGAGCAGGAAGGTGTCACCACCTGGCTGATGATGTCGGGCTTGGCAGGCGCTCTCTGGCGGCTGGGTTGACAGGACTGAGGGAGCAAGGGCCAAAGCAGATAAGGGGGTTTCGGCAGTCTTGTGGCGGAAGAGCCGAGAAAGGCTTGTTCCGAGTGGTAGCACTGAGGGTGGCAAGAGGGGAGCGGGTTCCAAGTTTATTTTTAAGGAAATAACAAGACAGGCTGGTGGGTTTGGATGTGGGATATGCGAGGAAAGAAAGGAGAAAAGATGATCTCTAAATCTGATGGTTTTTCTCCTTTCCTACTTTCTCACTCACGGGAAAATGGCACCCAAGGAGCTGTCCCTCTTTGCTCCTCCTGTCCGTTGACTCCCATTCACAGGTAGAGAGGTCAAGGTATCAACCCATGAAGAGTACTGTACTCAGAATCATCGTGAGCAGGGTAGGTGTGGTTTCCTTGAACTTTTCTCTTTTTAAAATTACAGTACCAAAATTTTCTAATGCAAGTAAAACAGCATAATTTTGGGTACTCGCATTTGACCACTTCAGTTGCAGCAAAAATCAATTGCAATACTTTGTGATCATTTTGAAGTAAACTTCGTATTTGTAGTTCATATTACAGCTTGAGTATTCCTTACCTGAAATGCTTGGAATAAGAGGTGTTGAGATCTGAAGGGTTTGTTTTTTTTATTTTGGGGGGTTCTTTTGTATTTTGGAATGTTTGCAAGCACTTTATTGGTTGCATGTCCTCAATCTGAAAATCTGAAATGTTCCAAAGTCCAAATATTTTTGTGTTATATCAGCTCTTACATTTCATATGTGAAAAAAATTTTGATGTTTGGATTAGGGATATTTCATCCATTATTAATTCAAAGTTTTCCTCTAAAGGTAAGAGCTCTTTGTGGGGGGGGGGCTCATTTTCACAGCTTTAGACAGTTATAATTTAGACAGCATAACATGCGCCCACTGTGTAATCTTGATGCTTTTTGGTTTATTTATCTGCCAAAATCCAGTTTGAGAATATTTTCATTACCATGAAAAATCCCCCCTTGCCCATGTGCAGCCACTCCAGTTCCCATGGCCCAACGTAGCCACAGGTAACAATTACTTGCTGTGTGTATGCATTTACCTTTCTGGGCAGGTGTAGTGGCACAAGCCAGGCACCCTGGCTAGTTTGGAGACTGAGGCAGGAGGATCAACAGTTGAAGGTAAGCGTGGCCAACATAGTGAGATCACCCCCGTCCCAGTCTCAAAAACAAAAGAGAGCCTGGCATGTTGGTGTGCGCAGCACTTGGGAGGCTGAGGCAGGAGGGCTGCCGTGAGTTTGAGGCCAGCCTGGGCTGGCCTCATAGTGAGTTCAAGACCAGCCTGGACTATGCAGTGAGACTTTCAAGTAAAACCTCTAATACAGTAACCAAACATCCCAACCACAAAAAAAGACATACACTGCAGGATGTGGTGGTGCACGCTTGTAATCCCAACACTCTGGGTGGCTGAGGCAGGAGGATTGCAAGTTTGAGTCCAGCTTGGGTAATTTAGGGACTCAGTGAGACCTTGTCACAAAATGAAAAGAGCTGAGGATGTAGGTCAGTGCAAGAGGTCCTAAGTTCAAACCTCAGTATACCACACACACATAACACACAGGCGCAGGCACACACATGGTAGTCTAAAAGTAGAACTATCATGTGACCTGGCTGTACCACTCCTTGGTATAAATACCTGAAGGAATTAAAGTCAGCATACTGTAGAGATACCATGTGTTTTTGTTTGTTTGTTTTTGCCATACTGTGGATTAAAACAAGGTCTTTCCCACATATTTATTGTAGCCCAATTCATAGCAGATGAGATATGGAACAAATTTAGGTATCCATGAGCAAATAAGTGGGTAAAGAAAACGTGGCATATACATACAATAGAGTATTAGCGGCAAAGAAGAATGAAATCACATCATTTGCAGAAAGTTTGATGGGACTGAGGAAGCCCATGCAATCTAAATAAGCCAGACTCAGAAAAACAAGTGTTATACTTATTTCTCAAATAAGTAGACTCTAAAAGAGATGACATGAAAGTACAAGGGAGACAGACTATTAGAAAAGAGGAAGGGACTATAGGTTGGTGGGGGGCGGGGGTATGATCAAAGTACTGGTGTCTTAGACGTGGTGGTACACACCTGTAATTGCAAGCACTTGGGAGGCTGAGGCAGGAGTATCACTGTGAGGTCCAGGTCCGCCTGGGCTACACAGAGGGAGACAACCACTCACCCCCTCACCACCACCCCCACCCCCACCCCGCCACCCCGCCACCCCACGTCCCAAACCGCAAACTAACCGAAAAATAACAGCAAGAAAAACATTGTAGATGCATATGTGAAAATACCACATTGAAATTCAGTATGTTTGTATAGTTGAGAGGCACTAAATTTTTTTTTTTTTTAAGAGGCACTGTTACAAATGTTAGAGAAATTGTTGAAGCTGTGGGGAGCCGCCAAACCCTGAAATTGATCACAGGTGCCGGGTGGGGGTGGGAGTGGAGGTCATGAGGCAAGGCCCAGGAGAAAAACAAACTGCTCCAGTCCAGGGTTACTAGGCAAAGAGGTGTCAGGTGACACCAACCTAGGAAAAACATTAAATAAACATGCTGGGGTGGTTAGAACTGTTCCTTTTCCTCTCAGCTGGAGAGAGGGCTCCGCCTGACCTCAGCTTTCTGTACAGTCTCTTATCTTTTATTTCTTCATCCTCTGGCCCTAACTTTGAGAACTGGACAAGCACCGGACAGAATCAGTGCCCACTGTGATTATAATATAGTATATTTACTTTGTATTGTTTTTTCTATTTCTGATGTTGGGGATTGAATTTATAGGGCCTTATGCATGCCAACCAAGCACTCACTGAGCTGCAAGTGCAACCTCCTTTTTTTCACCCCCTTGGGTGTGTGTGTGACTAGAGGTTAAACCCACCATCTTGGCACCAAAGTACATCCTAGCCCTTATTTTATGTTTTATTTTGAGACAGGATCTTGCTAAATTGCTCAGTTGCCCAGGCTGGTTTTGAGTTTGATAGGCTTGTTAAACGTCAGAGCACTGGGATTACAGGCATGTATCACAACGCCAGGTTTATATAGTGCTCTCTAAAGTGGTTTGTTAGAATGCCAGTGGCAGGGCTGGGGATGTAGGTTAGTGGTAGAGCGCTTGGCCTAGTATGCACAAAGCCCTAGGTTTGAACGCAATGCATGCGCGCGCACGCAAGACAGGGCTCAGTGGCATAAGCACCTGCCTGGCAAGTGCAAGGTCCTGAATGCGATTCCCGGTACCAAAAATAAACAAACAAGTAAATAAATAAACATTTTAAAAAACATGTTAAAGGTGATTATTGTTGAAGAGAGAAAGGAGAGGGACAGCTATAGGGTGGAGGAGGCAAAAGCCAAGTGTGTGCTCCTGGAGCATATTACTGGGTCCAAATTAGGGTGTCACTGTGACTTACTGAGTGAGTAAGCTTGAGCAAATTAACCCCAGTGTCCAGGGAAAGTGTCTTAATTAAGGTTTGGTCAAGCAAAAGTGAACGGCTGAGCAGATCTTGGGGCCCAGAAGTGACTTGCTTACGCGCGTGGGATCCTGAGCATGAAAAGCAGCCCCCATCCCCGCGCGCCTCCGCAGGTCCTGCTCTTGGGCAGCTGCTGAGCCTGCACGGCCCGGCCGCCCTCCTCCTCTCAGCAGGCCGGGTTGGTGCGGGGCGGCCGCGGAAGGTCGGCGTGGCGACTGAAAACTCCTCACGGCCATTTCTGCTGGGGGCGGGGGCTGTCTCTTGTCTGTGGAAGGAAGGTGTTGGGGCACGCACGCCCAGGGCTGGGAGAGGGACGGGCTTGGGGGCGGAAAACAGCCCGGTAGGTGCGGCTCCGGTGAGCGCGAGCAGGAGGGGCCCGGGGAGGGAGGAGGAGAAGCCGAACGCGGGCCGGGCTGGGGCGGGCTGGGGCGGGCTGGGGCGGAGTGCGGGGAGCAGGCGGTGTTATGCAGATGAGCGGTCTCGGTGCATTGTGGAAGCGCGTTCCCTGGAAAGGCTCGGGGTGTGTAGCGCGTGAACTATGCCAGTAGTTCGTGAGGCGCAGGGCCTCTTACTGTGTTTGGTGTGGGAGTGTGTGGGCACAGGCGAGTTGGAGCGGAGTGGGGAGCGACCGGAATGTAAGAGTGCGGCGTGTGGCGTGGGGTAGTGGCGCGGGCGGCGGGCTAGCTCATACTTACCTGGCAGGGGAGATACCATGATCACGAAGGTGGTTTTCCCAGGGTGAGGCT
>PVJX010030522.1:0-21980 GCA_004027295.1 Dolichotis patagonum
TCATTTTAGTTTACTGCCTTTGCATGGATCTATAAAGAGTGTCTTACAGTGTAGCCCAGCCTGGCCTTGAACTCAAGCAAACCTTCTACTTCTGCCTTTATGACTTTTGGGATTACTGGTTTTAAAAAAAGGAGAGAAAAAGAACACATAAAGAGCTGGAGGTAGCAGGATATGGATCCTCTCTGAGAGAGACAGCTCAAATGCCAGAAGAATACCTTGCAGAGATCCAAACAGAGGGAGATGGACTCTCTCAACCCAGGAAGAAACTGTAGGGAAAGAAACTGCTTGAATACGAGGTCCCGGGGCTACCATTATAGAAGCTAAGATCAGCAAGCACGGCACTCTGGCTGAGCTGCCTGAATTCATGCCCGAGATCCACTTGAGCGACTGAACCCATGACGAAGCAACTGGCTTGAGTGACCGGAGCATGGAGCTGAACAGCCCTGCATGTGGCTCGCCTGGAACCAGCCCTGCACACAACCCACCCAGAGGCACTGTGAATTCGAGCTGCAGCCACACTGAGGTCAGAGGTCGGGGAAAACCAGCAGTTCTCGGGGACGGCATCAACACACAGTGAGTGATGGGAATGGGACCCTCCTGTGGGAAAGGGGCAACCAACTAGATGACATATTAGAGTTGGGCAGGAAAATCTTGGCTCTGTAAGGAAAAGGCTTCAGTTAGTTGCTCCCCTCACAAAGTGGATTGGAGGGATCTGCTTGGACTGGGTTGGGACCCAGTGGGTTGTCACAAATCAATTGGTTCCTTGAGGGCGGCACACATTGACGCAGTGAAGACTCGTGAAGGTTGACTGGCCCAGAGGGGAGGAGCCAGCATATACTACCCTTGCTTGCACTTCACTTTCTGATAGTGGACAGCAGAGGGCAGAAGCCCCTGGCCTACCTGCTCCAGAAGAACCCTAACCAACAAGAAAAGGGGCTGGGAATTACACTGTACACTTGTATGGAAGGAACCAAAAACATGACGAGAGGGAGAAACAAGAAAAAGTCCCCAGCCCCCAACCCTGAGAATATTGATCCAGGAGAGGTAAATATAAAAGATAATGAGGGCAGCAAACATGCAATATCAAACACAGCTTCAGTGGACATAGATATCTTCGGGACCTCATAAACGAGATGAAAACTGAAATATTAATTCAAGTTAAACAAGAGATAAGTAGATTAATAAAAGAAAGGATGAGCATCTCTCAAGAAGACACAGACAGAATAATGGAGGAGCACAAAAGGAGAGAAACATTCCATGAAGAATATTAAAAAAACCCTAGAATTCATGAAGCAGATTCAAAGAGATTACCAGCAAATTAAAGACTGCATAGAAAGTTGGCAAAACTGCTTGAAAGAAACCAAAGATAGACTATCAAAAATTGAATACAGGTTTGCAATGTATGATCATGAAAGGGAAGATCTCTTAAAAATAACAAGGGAGCAGGCAGTAACCATACAAAGACTAGAGGATGACAAGAGGATCTATAACTTAAGAATAAAGCATGTGAATGAAGAAGCAGGAGTCAAAGCAGAAGAACTGCAAAGGCTATTCACAGAAACTATTAAGAAAAACTTCCCAAACATAGAAAAAGGAAATGATATGCAGATGTATGAAGCATACAGAACTCCAGCCACCTACAACCAAAACAGAGCTATACCCAGACACATAATAATCAAGATCCCAGAAATTCAATATAAGAACAGAATATTAAAAGCCATCAGAAAAAAGAAACAGATCACCTATAAAAGAAAACCCATCGAAATCACAGCAGACTTCTCGACACAGACCATAAAGTCAAGAAGAGCTTGGAGCGAAGTAATTCAAGCCCTAAAGGAGAACAATCTCCAGCCCAGATTGATGTATCCTGCAAAACTCTCTCTAGAAATCAATGGAGAAGCAAGATGCTTCCATGAAAAAGAGGAACTGGAGAATTTGTGACCAGCAATCCAACCCTACAAAAAACACTAAAGGACATTTTAGAAAGAGAGAAAAAGAATACTAGCATTTTAGGAACAGTGGCAGAGAGGCCTCAGTGAACGGGGCAGACAGTGGAGTGGAAGAGAAAGATAGACTATCAATGGCAGAAAAATAGAATAGCAGAAATGAGGCAGAGAAGATTGGCTATAATCTCTAGCATAGAGAGCCTCAAAATACTAACAGAGAGAAACACAGGCAGAGTAGATCAGGAGATAGGGTCCATTGAGATGCTCTATCTAGGGAGCCAGTGGGACCCAAAACAAGCAGTGCACCCTATGGGAGTGAAAGGGGAAGAACTGTCTAAAAAAGGAGAGCAGAGGATATTGTTAATGGGGTAACAACATTTAAAATCTACATTATTCTCATCACTCTGCTTGGATGGATTACATGCTGTTCCAGTTTGTCTACTTACAGTAGACTTGAGGACATGGTCAGCTATCCCAAAAATAAGAGGACATATTTGGTAATCATCCCTAATTTTCCTATCAACTTAATCTGAAGCCCTTTATAACTTATACTGTCTTTTATGACTGATCTTATTTGAATCTGGTTTGTTAGATTGCTACTTTATATTGACTGGTTTTATTTAAATCTGTTATGATTGATAGCATCAAGTCTAAGAGTATAGGCAACTACACTGAAGATGACAGGATTCACTAAGATACCCACTCTGGTTTGATTATTGCCTGCTTTTGAAGTCTTATAACATCTCCAATGCTTTGTTTTTATTAATGTTGTTATATACTGCTGAGACATCATGGTAACCATTGTAGATCACCTTGTATTGTGGTTTTATATGACTTTTTGCTTCATGGTTTTCTAGGAATTGCTTTGTTTTGTCTTGCTTTGTTTTGTTTTTCCCTCTAATACATAAAGGATAGATATACATGTAGAAACTCATGCATGTGTAGAGCTTATAAACAGTTTACGAGAACCAACTATATAACGCATGTTGAAATGAACAACAATTCTGAAGAAAGAGACACTACAGTACCTAGTGCAGACTCTGTAATGTCATGATGTGAAATCCAGCAATACTATCATTCTTTGTTCAAAGTGATTTTAGTTTGTTTTGTTTTGTTTAATTTCAACACACATGAAGGTATGGACAGCTGTTTGGAAGAGAATGAGATACACTATGACAGCCATTCTTGGCTTCCCTATTGTCTGGTCTTGAAGACCTGAAACGCCCTCCTCATCCTGTTCAGATCAGTTCCATACTATGTTGTTTCATGTGATTTCCTGTATGTGACAATATGGACAACTATTTGGAAGAAAACAAGAGTCAATATGATAGAGAGTGAATATCTCCGATTGTCTAGCTTTGAAATTTATGTCTCTTACATTGCTCTCTTGTGATCTGCTTTGTTCTGTTTTGTTGTGTTTAATTTTACGCTTTTGATATAATTGCATGTATGTTTGAGTTTGTAAGATGGATGACCATATTGCTGTTTTTGTCAGATCGTGGAGCAGAACTGTTAACAGTGTCACTGTTTGAATGTCTACTTTGCATGTTTTAATTTTGTAATTTGAACAACTATTTCCAAGATGTCATTATGTAATTTGTCAAATGATGATTGCTTAGTGGTTTTTTGTTTTTTTGGTTCTTTTCCTTTTTTCCTTGGAATTCTGTGTTGTTGCTACCCTTTATTCTGTTTTTTTTTGGGGGGGGTTAAATAAAATTAAAAAAATAAATTACTATTTCAATTTCATTGCATGTTTATTGAGTTTTTCAAAATTTTTATATTTTTTGGTTCAATTTTGGAAATTGCATGTATCTCTAGATTTATCCATTTCTTCTGGATTCTCCAATTTACTGGAATACAGGTTTTTGAAATTGTTACTAATAATCTTTTTTTTATTAGTTTAAAGAGAACAAAACAAAGCAAACCAAACAGAACAAAGCAGATCAGAACAAAATCATGCAAGCAACACAGAATTTCAAAAACAAGACAACAAGAAATGAACAGTGGCTACCATAATGTCTCTTGTTTTCTTCGAAATAGTTGTTCACTAATAATCTGTAAATTGTTGTATTGTCCATCATGATTTTGCCTTTTTTCACTTCTAATTACATTGACTTGGGTCTTTCCTTATTTGGATTAGATTGAGTTTGTTTATATTGCTTTGTCTTTTAAAGAACCAGCTCTTCAATTCATTGATTCTTTTCCTCAGTTTCATTAATGTCTGCTCTAATCTTTGTAATTTCATTCCTTGCATTTACTTAAATGTGCTTTATAACTTAGTATGCAGTCTTCTTTTTAGGAAGTTCCTTCCATTGGTGAGATGATTGTGTATTCTATTGCTGTTTTGTGGAACATGCTAAATATCTAAGTTCATTTGTGTGAAGGTTTAATTCAACTTTGATATTTATTTGTTGATTTTTTTGTCTAGTGGATCTATTCAGAGAGTGAGATATTAAGATTTCTTACTATAATTATATTTTTATTTTTCTGATCTTTTATGTCCAATAATATTTGTTTTATGAATTTGGGTGTGCTGGCAGTTGGTGCATGTATATTTACAATTATTATCCCTTCCTATTGAATTGTTACCTTACTCAATATGTAATGACTTTACTTCTTCTGATCAATGTTAGCTTGAAGTTCACTTTGTCTGAAAATATGATAGTTATTCCTGCTTGTCTTCAGGTTCTTGTTGCATGGAATATTATTTTCCATCTTGTGCTAGTTAGCCTAGGAATTTCTTTTTAGATTAAATGTGTTTCTTGTGTACAACATACTACTGGATTTTGTTGTTTGATCCAACAGGCCAATTTGTGACTTTTGATGGAGAATTAAGACTATTTACATTGAAAATTATTACTAAAGCTATTGATTTATTCTTGTCATTGCATTATTTTTCTATTGTTTTTTTTTCCCCTTTTGCTTAACTGCTCATTCTGCCTGTTGTATTCATTCTATTCTTGGGGCATAATATTGGGTTACACAAACACATACCTTACTTTCCTAATGAAAATTTGTACTTTAGTACAAATCTCATGACTGAACTTGAGGGAAACAGGAACCAATATTTGCTTTTAGCCACATGGTATAGCAAATGGCAAGGTGTGTGGATATGTGCAAAAGTGTCAAACCACGATTTTTACCCACATAATGCTCCATGTGACATTTTTCTGTGTCTACTTCATCTGAGTGTCATAGGGCATAAAATACAACCACACCATGAGTCTGTTATGTGAACATGTACCGTACCATAGTGGGATGTGGGTACGGCTCATGGTAGCTGGGCCAGGGGAAAGAAGGAGCCCATTTGTGCATTCACCCACTCGGCAGACGAAGGGCAAGGTGTGTATAGGAGCTTCAAAGCAGTGGTGGGAGTTTTACCCATTAAAGGCTCATTGTTAAATTTCTGTGTATTTAGGGTTTATTTTTTTAAAAGTTTTCTTTTGATTTTTCTGGTAGAAGTATCCCAGTTCAGTACAAGGATACACCATAAACCAGATTTACAAGTTTTGAAGAAGTCAAAAGTGAATATCCGCTAACTCATACACAGACGGTGGTGGTGATGATGATGATGGCTGATTTGGCCACGTGAGCTAAAGTTCCTGTGACAGTGAAATGGAAAAGAATCAGCTGACTCAAACACAGACAATGCAGACCTCTTTGATTCAGATGACCAAGGAAATGTGAGTATGTATTCGACTAATCAAAATGTTATAAATTGGCCACACAACCAAATGAAATGATCCAACATTAGAACAAGGTCCAAAAACATATCAATGATCTCTGCAGGAGTGAAACCTATTGGATCAAATGCCAATTCAGAGTTGGGAATTGTTCATAACAGATCAAATGGTACAATATATTGTGAAATACATAATAGTTGAAATACAAGTGAAACATTCTGCGTGCACTGATAGCCATACTCAAAAATCTGTTTATTATGACACCTCACTGGCTGAACGGAAAGCATTCATAAAAAAGTGTGCCCTGGTATATGCAAAGATATTATACTTTCAATTTAGAAATTCATGCTGAAACTCAGCTGCCAGCCCCTTATTCATACAGTAATGAACTGTGTGATGTTGTGAGTAGACTTGTTGCTTACAGCTCCCAAACTAAACAGAGTGTGACGTTTGATCATTGGTTTACCAGCTTCTGACTGACGTTCCATTTACCAACTAAGCACAAGTTGATCGGTGTAAGAACTGTATGCAGGAACAAAGCATAAATTACAAAAGAAATGTTGCAATTTCAAAACAGAGAATTATATACTATGATCTTTGTATTTCAGAAAGATGTAATGTTGGCCTCATATATGGCAAAGAAAAACGAACTGGTACTGTTGATATCAACATTGCACCACCATAGAAATGTTAACAGAGAAACTTTGACAAAATTAAAGCCTAAGATGGAAACTTTCTACAACCAAACAAAGATGGAGTGGATGTTTTTGATGAATTATGGAGCAACTGCGATGTTGCTTGAAGCACAAAGCACTGCTCAATGTTTGCGTTTTACTCAATCCTAAAGTTGTGTTGCATAAGTAGTTTGATAGTTTACAAAGAAAATAAGTGCAAAATATCATAGAGAAATTTTCTAGAGGATCAGGACTGAAAGAGATCATTTACAGCAGAGGAAAAACAAAATGCTTCTGCATGAGGAGCTGTGCAAAAGCTGTGGAGAACGCTGGCGTGCTGACAGGTGAACAGGCAGGTGCAGTATCACGAAGATCTGCTATGACAACAGGAAAGCCAGAGATGTCAGCTGCGCCCTACAGTAAAGGACAGGAAAACATACACATGTCTTATCAGTGTAAGTGATTCTAGTGTACAGAATATCCAGCTGTCATGTGTGAAGACTGCCATGGGTCTGACAGTTGAAGCCAAGCTTATTTTTGTGGTAGACCCTTGTTGGTACTTACACTGTAGTTCATATAGCTTTTTATTTTTTTTATTTGTTTGTTTTGAGATGGGGTCTTGCTATGTTATTCAGGCTAGTCCTGAACTCACTATGTAGCCCAGGTTGGCCTTGAATTCACAGCAATTTTCCTGCCTCAGCATCCCAAGTGCTGGGATTACAGGTGAGCACTTACACGCCTGACTAGATTTGTACTTGTTATGTTTTAGGTTTTACAGGCATGTGAACAACTGATGTGAAAATGTTGGTGTCCATTTTAAGGATTCATTGCATATTTGATATTTTATTTTTTTGATATCTTATTTTCCTGTTAAGTGCACATTGTATAATGTAGTACGGAGCTCTTGGTAAAAGAGGAAGACAAGAGTGATGACAAGAAAAACTTGCCACATGGGAAAGGAAAGGTAAGCACATGTGTATGTGAGACGTGTACATGGAATGTGTTGTCATGTGTGAGGACTGCCTTGGGTGTGACAACTAAAGTAAAGATTATTTTTGCTGTAAAGTTCTATTGGTATTTTCATTGTAGTTTATATAGAATTTTTTCCCATTATTTTTTAGATGTGTATACCAAAAAAGTTGATGTTGAAAATTTTAATACTTTTTTTATGAGCACTCAATAAATATGAAAAATTCAATAGGTTTTGGTATTTTCTTGTGGAGTACTCATTGGGTAATCTAATAAAATTCATTGTTTAATAAAATTAAAAATATTTCATCAAAAGAAATATTCTAAAAAATAAGCATGGGTTCTATACACTCACCACAGTGCACCTTTAACATAAAATTGGTGTTATGCCCCAGAGGTATTAGACCTTTTGGTGCTGTTGGTTTCGTTATATCTTCCTACAATAACCTTGACAAGTTTTTGGAGTGTTGGTTTGATGGTCATGGATTTCTTAAGATTTTCTTTGTCATAGAATGACCTTACTTCTTTACCAACTTTCAAAAATAGTTTTGCATGATATGTAAGTCTGGATTGAAAGCTGTTTAGGTGAAACACTTCATCCCAAGAGCTCTATAATTATACTATAGAGACAAGGTGAACTGCATATGGATCTACCATAAATATATACTAAACACAATAATTTTACCACCAATAGCAAGAGAAAAGAATTTAAAAATATCATAGAATTAACTAATTATCTAAAGATAAATAAAATTTAAAGGTTATACCAGTTAGATTTAGGGGATAGGAAATGGGAGAATGAAAGAAGTAAAATTTGAAGGATAAAGAAAAGAAGTTGAGAAGGTAGAAAAAAAAAGCAAATTAAGAGATCCTAAAAAGCAGTAAAAGAAAATTAATAGAATTAGATAAAACTAAGAGAAAACAGCAAATAAGAAAAAGAGGAAAAAATAAAGAGGGCAAAATAATAGAAAAAATAAGAGCACAAAACACACTATCCCCCAAATCCAGTAGGAAAAAAAGAGGAATGTGTCCTAAAAAATTTCTTGCAGGTTTTTGCAGTCCCTTAGTCTGGAGGACCGGTGTGGGTCATGGTAGCAGATCAAATTTTCTACAGTTCTAATTCCTGTTTTAAAACTCAAAATTTGTATCTATGACAAGCATTGGCAGTTTTTAATCAGATTATATTCCCTGAGTTCACAGAACATGCTGCATGTGCAGTGCACGCCCTAAGAGTCACACAGAGCGTTTAAAAGGCACAAGGCTAAGCTGGCACAAAACTAGCTTTACTGCTTCGTCAGTGGGGTGAAATGGTTAAGTGAGAGTGGCCTTCTTTCTAGTTTCCTGCTGTGAGTGCTTGGTGGGAGTAACTGTTAGCATGGTTTTGTACTACTGTTTTGATTCACGCTTGTACCAGCAGCTTGAGCCACTGTTAGCACTGTGTCAACACAGGGTGAGAGTGAGTAGTGTCTTAGTGATACAGGGGAATGAAACTCTCAGCCTGCTATTTGTCTGGTATGAGTTTGCATTCTCTAAAATCAAAGAATGAATTTTAGGAACTCTGGAGGTTAAGAGCAGGATATGCTTACTGAGAGAAAGAAAGCTTCTGTCTGTGGGACACAAGAGGTCCCGAGCTGGTTGTCAAAGACTCTGTCATTTTTAGGGACTTTTATAGAGTAAAATCATGGGGTTAGATGGGTTCAAGGTGGGGAAAACTGGAACCTCACAAGGCAGATGTGCATAAGGTGGGACAGAACTATGGTTAATTGCTCAGGTAAAATTACTAAATCAGGGACAAATGGGGAAGCGCATCACATAGCAGTGACTCTTCCCATAGTGGGTTGGGATGGTGACTCCTGATTTCCTCAGGGTGATAGGGAACTATTTGGAGTATCAGTCCTTAGGATTTGGGTGCACTTGTTTGATCCTTTGTCTTGAGGTCTGGCCCACAGCAGGAGGTGTCTGTCTCTCCCACAGTTGCAAGGTACCTGGGCTTTTGCACTGGCTCCTTCAAGGACCCAGCCCTGTCTGACTGCCTATATTTATAACTAACTCAGCTGCCTATAACATTAGTATTATTTTGAAATAGTTTTGATGTGGGAACCCACTCAAAAAAATGTCTTTCAGGACCCCAGAGATCCCAAAGACTATGCTTTGGGAACCACCTCTCTAAGGTACAAACCTGGAAATAGAACTGTGGGGCGGTAGGGTATATTCATGTTCAACTTCAAAAATATTCCAATTTGTTTTCAAAACAGATGTGTCAATTTATGCATCTCCCAACAAGGCATGAATTCTGATTTCTTGAAATCCTCCTTAACTTGGGTCAGAAGCATATGTCTCTTAAATTTGTGCCATTCTATTGAGTATAATGAAGAATAAATTTGGTACTTACTTTTCATTGGTAAAAACTTCAAAACTTCATTGAAATAAATGAAAGATTTCCATAAATAGAGATATATGTTAATTACCTAATAATGTTGTATAGGAATGGCCTCACTGAAGCATTAGAGCTTTCTTCCTGTGCTAGTATTTAATCTCTGTAACACTTCTATGAGGTAGTCAGTATCTTCGCTTTCATTTCGCACTTAACAATTTAGGCTCAGGAAGGTTAAGGCTAGTTCAGGGTCATGGGGCCCATGAGGACTGGAAGCCAATATAATGTAACACCCCCATGTTCTCCTGTGCTATGCCTCATAGGCCCACAAGGTGGGAGTTTAGGAAGAAGAGGATATAAAAGGACCAGAGGTCTCAAATCTTTAAAAAACATAATGCTGTCATCACATTGAACGTTAGCTGAATTTATTTGTGTAAGTTTTCTAAATTGTTATAAATCTCTTTGTAGCATGTGGGGAATCACTGAGGCCAAAACCAGATGGGCTCACAGATCCAATTCAAATGCCAGAGCTACGTGCTTGTTCAATGAGAAGCAAAGAAAAAGGAAAAAGTGAGTTAGCGTAGGTGGGGTGAGATGGAAGGAGCATCCCCGAATCTTGGGGTACTCAGTGATCATATCACCTGAGACCAGAATGACTGTCAACAATGGGTGGCCAGATGGAGGTCTCATGGATGTTAAGTACTCATGCCTACTTAGTGAGTTCTATATATCTAGCACCTCTTGTATATTATATTGTGAATATTTAGTATGTAAGTGACTCATGCATACTAGGTACGTTTTGTTTTTCTATCTATGCTAACTAGTCTACTTACAGATTACTTCCGCTTAACATATTCTATGAATTCTGTTTATGCTCAACAAACTTTTCCTTACTAGTTTCTTTCCATTTAAAATGTCTTAAAATATTTGCCTATGTTTGACAAACTACAAATTCAGTCATTTGATAGAACTCAATATCTTTCAAGCAAATGTATGCAAAAGTTTGGAAAATGGCAAGTTCAGGAATTATTATTTTTTCTTTTTAAATCAAAAGCTGTGTAATTAAGGTAGTTGTCAGTTGTAGATAAGAACTTACCACTTACAGAATCTGTACTAGGACACTGAAAATTTCGATTGTTTTGACAAGAAGGAGGTTTCTTGTCGCGTATAGTTGCCAAATACTGGAACTATGGATAGCCTAATTTAAGAAGTATTATAAATGTAAAATAATAGGAATTTCAAAGAGTTAATATACAAAAGAACATAATATGTCTTCTTAATCATTTATCTGTTGATTACATGCTGAAATAATATTTTCATTGTATAAGATTATTTAAAGTACAATGCTAAAGTAATTCCATCTGTTTCTTTTTGCCTTTTATGTGACTGCTAGGAAATTTAAAATTACATGTGTGGTTTGCATTATATTTCTATTGAAAAACAATCACCTAGAAAATAGTACCATTTAATTGTGTATTAGGTTTTGAAATACTTCATTAAAATGGATAAAAATCCTCCCAGTTTGCACTGACAGCCTTTTTTAGCTTATTGGGCCATTTAAATTTAGTTGTTCGTCAGGGATGGTCCTCTTGTGTGAGAGATCAAATAAATTTGGGAGTTTTGTAAACCAGAGCAGTAGAGAGTGCTCCTAAAATTTATGCCAATCTAATTTTATGCCATTTATGCCAATGGTACCAGGGTTTTGGTTTTACTGGAAATTCACAAGATACAATGAGCAATGCCAGTTAAGTCTACCATTGTTGCTGTTTGTGGTGGATTAATAGTCAAATTGGAACAGCCAGCTGAACTGAGTCAGCGCGGCTGTGGTGTGCAAGGCCCACCTGAGGATTGCTGCCAACAGCATAAAAAGGAGAACTGGAGAGGAAGATGGTTCACTGATTTTCCTGGAGAAGCTTGCTGTGCTGGTTTTCCTGATATGAACTCAGTTGTTCTCACCGCAGGAGGAGCTTGGCCCCTCACTGTTGCTGAGGATGGCTATGGGTCTCTTCAGGGGAGCTCTGGTCCTGTGCGTCACTTCCTGGCTCCAGTGCAGGTTCCTCAGCCTGCTGGCACAGATCCTTCACCCTCTGGCACAGAGTTTCTTGCTTCCTCCACTGACCTTTGGGTCTTCTCAGCGCAGATCCTTGATAAAGGTTTCCAGAGACATTGCTGTGAGCTCTGGGCTTCCAGCTGGACTCATGGAGAATATTGCCTTGGGCTCTAGGTCTTCAGCTGGACTCATGGAGGACATTGCCATGGTATCTGGGACCTTAGCTGAATTCTTTGGTTCTTTAATATGTGGATAGATCTCTTGCATGCCTCTGCATTTGACTTTTTGTGTGACTATTATAAAATAATCTTATGTTATGTGTCCTGTATTAAATCTATTCCTTTGCAAACCTTGACTACAATACTCTTCCAGACTTCATAAGAAAGACAATTATGAATAAGTTGAACATTTACAATGGAAAACTCTCTACCCTGTTACCTCGTTTTGCAAGTAGTTATTCATTCCCTTTTTGCTCCAGGTGGCTAACTAAAGAGAGGGTGAGAGATGGCACCCCTAGGGGTCATTGGAATGTAAGGAGCCACAGCATGGCTGATAAGAGCACACCTGTTAGGATGCTTCTAGCTTGCTTTTTAGTTATCAGGAGTACAGGACTCCTGTATATGCAGTAATTCCTAATCATGGGAGGAAATTCATGTAAAATATTTGCACTCATTAAAAGAATCATAGGTTTAAAAACCACAAAAGATATCCAGTTCTGTGGGTTTTGCTGATAAAGAATTCAGGGAATCATGCCAAAGATACATCAAACTCTAAGTGCAAAATGTCCCATGGAGCCAGAGCTTCTGGTAGCCTATAGCTCTTACAGTTCCACCAACAGCTCTCATTTAGTATTTGCATTTAGTATTTGCACTGCCAAAGCCAGCAGGGTGGAAACCCAATCATTATCTATGCTTGTACCTTGTACACGATCAGTGCCTATGTCTTGGAAGGTCAGGAGGTGGCCAGTGGAAGCCATCTAGACACTTTAAGGCACAAAATGCTCTGGGTGTCCCTCATGCTTCTGTCTCCAATCTCAGCAGTTACACCGAGGAAGTAGAATATTAGGGGATATTGATGTGGAGGAAGGGCACTTGGTGACCTGAGGAGCTCAAATTGGAGTGGTATTTTAAGCAAGGGCTTGGATGAAAAGCTACAGCCCACATTTGCCTTAAACAGGGCAGGAATTTCTTGGAGAAGCAAGTTGCCAGGGAGTTTCAGAGATAGTATGACAATGGCTTCAGTAGCAAGTGGGAGAACCGGTGTAGCATCTTCTAACATTTGAAATCTGTGGTCACTCTTCCTCTAATGCCTCTTCATTTCAAAGACCTTTTCTTTTCTTTCTTTTTTTTTTTAAAGAGGATAAGACAAAAGAGGTCAGTACAGATCAGATTGGAACCGGACAACATAGGCAACACAATACTTAACATTAAGACAACCGGACATTAACAATAGCTATCACAATATTTCTTTCTCTGCTATAGTTGAGCATAGTTTCAAATACAATAATATCAAACATAACAAAAAAGTATAAAACCATTCAAAGAGTGAAAGAATTACAGGGCATTCTGAATCAAATAACAGAGAATGATCAATGGGTACTATAATCTCATTTTCAATAAAAAATTTTGTTTATACTTTCACACATATTCAAATCCCAATAAGACATAATGTGATAGATAGAACCAATTGAAATAGAAGAACACAAGCTTGGTAGGACTTCTAAGAAGGACAGTATTAAATCAGCAATAGCTGTCGTAATGTTTTGTTTTCTTCAAAACAGATGTTCATACCATCACACATAATGTAGTCAAACAAAACAGAATAAAACCATTCCAACTGATGAATGAAAACATTGAAAGGCTTCAAAGCTATGAGATGGGGACTCATGATTACCATAAAATCTTATATACTCTTACCAACTCTCGTACTAGGGAGACTATACGGTATTTACACATGTGAGTTTGGTTTATTTTGCTTATGAGTATGGTCTCAAGTCGTGTCCATTTGTTTATAAATATCTCAATGTGATCATTCTTTATAGCTGAGTAGTACTCCATTGTATAGAAATACTACAACTTTTTTATCCATTCCTCAGTTGATGGGCACTTAGGTTGTTTCCAAGATCTGGCTATTACAAATTGTGCTGCTATAAACATGGGTGCACATATATCACTGTGGTATGATGTTTTCAGATCTTCTGGGAATATACCTAGAAGTGGAATAGCTGGGTCAAATGGGACTTCCAAACCCAGCTTTTTGAGGAATCTCCAGACTGACCTCCACAGTGGTTGCACCAGTCTACACTCCCACCAACAGTGTAGAAGAGTTCCTTCCTCCCACAGCCTCTCCACCACTTGCTGTTGGTAGTGTTTTCTATCTTGGCCAATCTTTCTGGAGTGAGATGGAATCTCAGAGTGGTTTTAATTTGCATTTCTCTCATGACTAATGATGATGAATATTTTTTCATGTATTTATTTGCCATTTGTATTTCTTCATCTGAGAACTGTGTATTCACTTCAGATGCCCATTTTTGGATTGGGTCTCATAGACCTTTTCAAAGGAAGATCTATTCTATTTCTAAAAGCCTACAGGGCTTTCCAAATGACTGCACCGTAACAATGTGATGCTTATTTGCTCTATTTACCCAGGTGTTCGCATTGCTCCTTGCAAATGAACGGTTTCTTTGAATTGTCTTCTATTTTCTCTCCTTTCTGCTTTTGTGCTTTAGAAACTTCTATGCCTCATGCTTTAAAAGGGCATTGAGTGAACTACTATTATTTAAATTATCTTTTCTGAGTCAAAGGCCTTGTGTCTTGGGTGATTCTGAGTTGAAAAGATAAGACAAAAATACATTTCTGTTTGCACAAAGTATCTTGACACCTTATTAAAACAATTGAGAATTATTAACTTAATCTTTTTCAAATTACAGAGTATACATCTCCTAGTTTTAGTCTTTAATGCTAAATGAAAATGAGTCTAAATAGGAATTTTAGCTATAACTCCAGTGCAGAGTTCCGCAGGGATATTCTGTATACATTAATAAAGGAATAACTTAGAAGAATTTCATTATTGCAGTGAATTTTGGCATAGTATCATTGCTTTAGAGGAAATTCAGTTCTAAAAATATCTCATTTCCCTTTCACATATCTGAAAATATGTGGATACTCACTGCTTTTTTTCCTCAAAAATTAGTTATCTACCTTTAATTATTACCATCACTAGTTTACTCTCTAAAATTTTGTTCTTTATACCTGCTTAGGTATATCTGTCCTTGGACTGTCTAGGCCTTCAAAGTCACTTTCCTTTTTAACATCTAAACAACACAAGTTGGTCTCCTTCCCAAAGGTGCCGGTGTGGTAGGTTTCTTCCCCTCCTAGTTCTTGTTTTTTCCTTTTTGTTCTGTCTTGCTTCAGTTGGTTTCATCTGTTTGTGGCCATCCTCTCTGTCCACGTACAATGTCACTGTGTCTGCTTGCTACTGCAACTTTCTTTCATCTGTCCTCTTAGCCTGCAAAACAGTGACGCAGAAGCATATGGAACTATGCAAGCTGGGAGGTGACATAGCAGAGCTGTAACCCGTTATAGGAAACAGCGTGCGCTGTCTTCTCACAGCCACTGCCCATACCGAGAGAGTCCTCCCCTACTGCCTGCCCTGCTGCACTGCTGACTTTCCTCATATTGGCTAAGGCTGGAGGGAGGGCAGGGGTGTGAGGATGGGCAGTGTGCCTCACGACTCAGGTCTCTCCACTCTGCATTACATCAAGACCCCACATTCCCTGATGTCGCCAAGAGCTATACATCCTTCATACCATAATCATCTCTATAAGGAATTATTCGGCCCACAGTTGAGATATCTTTTTCTGTATTTAGCCATAATAGAATACAGTCAGAAGCTGCTTTTGGCTAATTTCATCAAAGTTCTAGACAAGTTTCTACCCATACATACAAAGCTGATCATAAAAATGATGTCACCCAAGACAAAGTAAAGATTGTAGATAAATTTTCACTTCTAGATTTGGTGCATAAATGAGTAGAGTTAAAAAAAATACATGTTGGAAGGTTTCCTATGTCTTAGTTAGCTTTTTGTTGCTATGACAAAACACCTCGTATAAACAGCTTATGGGAGGAGAGGTTTATTTTGGCTTACTGATTCAGAGGTTTCCTGCTTCTGGGCTTGTGGTGAGGCAGAAGCATCATGACAGGCAGCGTGTGGTGGAGAAGAGCTGCTCACTGTGTGGGAGGCAGGGAAACAGAGGGTAAGAGAGTCTCCCAGGAAGGGTCTGCAGGTCAGATATGGTCCCCCAGACCAGGCCCTCAGGACCAACTCACAGCTAGGCCCCACTTTCTGTTCCTATCACGTCCCAGTAATGTAATCAATTTATGATCCCATCTGTGGATTAATTGACTAATTGACCCAATCACTTTCCAATCACTTCCCAAAAGCCAATGAATTGGCTATAGGGGGATATTTTAGATCCAAACCACACAACCTACTTACCTACCTATCTATGGAGTAGAAGCACACACGTATATTTCTATGAATGCAGTAAAGACATTCCTAAAATGGTAGACATTTTTTTTGGTTGCAGATTGTCAATATGCATTAATAGTTGTGAAGTATATTCTTTGCGTGTGCTTAGGAATGTGACACAAACTAGATGATTTGGGGTCAAAAGTTAAAGCGTTGACATCAAAGTTAATTTGGATAGATAATAGTGATAAAAATTATGCTTAGTAAAAGAAAGACAGAAAAGTAAAGAAGATCAGAATGATTCAGAAAACTGGCTAGAGCCCACATTCTCTGGAGATACTTCAGAATGTGTTTCTAAAAATAAGGTCATACGATGTGGTGGCAAAAATGCTTAAACTGAGGCATTAACACTGGTCAACTTCCCAACCTTGGGAAAATGATTTGATTCCTTTGCATTTTATGTCCCTCATCAGAAATGGTGTTGATGATCGTAGTAATACTTGGCCTGTGTTTATTGGGAGACTTATGTGAGATACTCCCAGTAAAGCTCCCAGCACTGTGCTAGTATGTAGGTCTTATGACAAACACCTAGATAATTTTGCCAACTCCATGTGCTGTAGTTCGGGTCTTACATATCCCCAAAGGCCCATGTGGGAGCTTGGCCACCATGTTGGTCCTTAAAGAGAGATGTCAAGAACTTTGAGAAGGGGCCTGGGGGAGGCTGTCAGGCCACCGGGGGCAGGAATTCCCTTGAAGGGGATTATGGCAGCCTGGGACTGTGCTTTTTTCTCTGTTTTGCTTCCTGGTCGTGGAAGGAGCAGCTTTGCTCCACTCCATACTCTCTGCCATTGCCATGTGGCACCCCTACCAGAAGCCTAAAGGCAATGGATTTTCTTGATCATGGATTAGAACCCCTGAAGGGTAAGTTAAAATATAAACCGACTGTCTTACATAGTTGTTATGATAATGGAAAGCCGGCTAGCAGACCATCTTTTGGAACACCTGTTCCTTGACTTTCTTGAGGATTATACTTCAGCTGAGAGTTACATGCTTTCTTGCATTGCCAATAGATGACCTTTTCAAATTCCACGGAAGTTTTTTTATCCTTTCATTTGTTAAGCGGGTTGTTTTCTACAGCCTGAGGACTTTGTGAGCCAGTTTCAGTAATTTTGTTTTCTTGTCTTTCTAAAATACGTTGTAACTTTGCTTAGGGGAAAAATATGTCTTGATCAATATCAGAATCCTATTTCATTAGTTTTCGGCAAGTCAACAATTTTCTGGCTTCAGACTGTGACTCAACTCAGTGTCAAACTTCATCTTTTCCATAAACAGCCTGAGAACCAACCTTGTTTCGGAGGTCGTTCTGTAAGGAAAGGAAGGGAAAGAGATGAAGAAAGGAATTAAGACGTGTACTACCCACATATACTAATAAACTAAAATAACAACAAAAGAAGCTAAGTCTCCCTGCACATGTGACTGGTTCTGGAGATTCAGGAACAACAGTGGACCAACATTGGGTGGCTCCTTGGCCAGGCCCAGGTACTTCACAGCTGAGATTCACGGTGAGTTAAAGCCCAAGAAAGATGACACTTTTTCAGTTTTGGCCAGAAACTTTGCTTCTCCAGAAACTCCAGAAACTTTGTTCACAGATGCATCTGCAAAACTTTCAAAGTAAAACGTGGTCAGTTTATTCATACTCTTATTTGTTTATTTGCATATACAACTTATGTGAGAATAAAAGTAGTATAATTTTGCCGCACTCTGACTGCATTCCCTTCTTCAGATCCTGGTGAGAGGGTTCTTTTCCTGAATTACAGAAGCCAGCGCTTCTGGAAGCTGTGTGCAGGAAGCGACTAACAGTAAGGCTCTCCAGAAAATAGAACAGGTAGGCATCTTTAATCTCAAAAATCTCAAATCTGAAACGCTCCAAAATATCAAGTTTTTGAAAAATGACACGATATCACAAGTGGAAAATTCCACATCATGAAATTTTGTTTCATGTACCAAATTATTTAAAATACTATATAAAATGATTTTTAGGCTATGCATATATGGGATACATGACATATAAATGAATTTCATATTGAGCCTTGGGTCCCATCGCCAAGATATTTTATTATACATGTGCAAACTTTTCCAGATCACACCCCCCAAAATCCAAAATAGTTCTGGTCCCAAGCATTTCAGATAAAGTCTATACAAACTATATATGTACATATATTGTATAGTTGAAGGAACAATTTTATATGATTGTGGAGACGGGTAAATATGCAAATAAAATATACAGGTGGGGAAGAGATTCAGGTAAGGGTTGAGGGCAGAATGACTTCTTATTTTGGGGACTTCAGATTTTTTTTTGGGGTACCAGGGTTTGAACCCAGGGCCTTTGCACTGAGCTACATGCTCAGCCCTGTACTTATTGATAAATTCTTACCAAGTCACTTAGTTGCTTAGACTGCACCCACACCTGTCATGGTGAAGCTCAGCCTCCCAGATGCTGGGATTATGGTGTAACCCACTGCACTTGGCTCACTCTTTGCATTTAAAACTGTCCACAGATTGGGTGAGGTTCGCCCACATTGAGGCGTTTACTCTGCTTTCTTCAAGCTTTCCTGAGTCAAATGTCTTTCACATCTGAAAATCACTGTCAGAGCCACATCTGGACTGGTGTTTGACCAAACAGTTGTGATCTGCAGCCTAACCAGTTGCTGCATGAAATTAGCCGTCGCAATACCCTGCATTCCCTCTGTCACAAGTGCCTGAGCCAGGCTTTGGCTCTAGGTACTGTCCCAAGGAGGAGGGGCTGCAGGGACTTCTTCCGGAATGGCAGAATGGGCAGTGTCCACTCCCAAGTGTAGCCTGCATTGCAGTTATGGCTTCTAGTGATGGTTCCAGAGCCAGGAATTGAGGATGGCAACTAGGAATCCAGCTGCAACAGGATAATTTTGAACTTTTTCTTGACCCCCGCTTTCCAGGCCCCAAGAGATACTTTTGGATATCCCAAAATCCTCTCCTAAATTCCAGCAGATTTAGCAAAAGTTTATTTCCATAATTTTAAACTAATTTAGGAGATCATAAGAAAGTGGGTCTAAAAAATGCTTGTGAGACATTTAACTTACTTATTGGCCAGGAGAGGCATTTCAGCAATGGAGGGACGAACTGGAAAGCAAACTTGGGCAAACCATACTAGAGTAGAAAGGTCAAGGGACAGATAGACCAGATCCCAGGAATCACTTTATGATTACAATATAATGGCAAGAATCCAGTGCCTGATTTCCAATCCATGTTAGAACTATACATCCTCTTGGCTTCTTCTTGATTCGGGAAAGACTACCTCCTATGCTGAGAGTAAATTTTGTAACCATTTCATCAAGAGTGGAAAGGTGATTCCAACATGTAGGATCTCTGTGCAGTGCTGGTTTCTGCATAAAGGAAAGTTAATTTCTGACTGAAAAATTTAGAAAGAGAGAGAGAGAGAAAGAGAGTGAGTGAGAGAGAGAGAGAGAGAGAGAGAGAGAGAGAGAGAGAGAGAGAGAGAGGAGACTTTTAAAATAGTTCAACTGGGTATTTCTAATGCCCTTGAAGTACACTAGATAATTTGTTCTCTTTGCAGACACACAGTTTTTAGTGAATAGTGTTTTAGCTACTTATAGTCAAACATTTGTATGGCTCCAGTATACTATAAGACATTTTATTTTTTGCGAGTTTACTAGAATTTTCAACGTAAATCCTTCAGATGCTAATGGGAGCGCCCTGGGAGGCAATAGTAATAGAATATTTGTCACACTCCAGGTGGCTTGGAAACTTTATATTTGCATGTCATTATAAAACATATTGTATTTGTTCTTCCTTTTTGATTTCTACAGCCAAATTTATTTTTCCTCTTATGGAGTCAACAAGAGAAAGGGCTGGCTCTACAAGCCTAAAGGAGTCTATAGTTATGTGTTAACTTGTCACATTACTGCCTGAGCTCGGTGGATGAATTTCATTCCTTGTATAGAATTGAAAATTGACTTAGAAATAATGCAGCTGAAACTTATCTCAAGAAAGAAATGTAGTGATAAACAGTTACATGAAACTTTTTAAAATCAGAAAAAAAAGAATTTAAAGGCAGTACACCAACAAAGAACTGATAACAGATAACTGGGCCAGAGGAAGGAATTTGAACGAGTTACTATCCGAAAGGGGAGGAAGAAGTTAACAGCCCTTTCTGGCCATGATGTGGGCTCAGCCGAGCTCAGTGACTGTCACTGTGGTGGCTCCATCTTGGCTGATGGGAGAAGGTAGCCAGGTGTGTTTCCATTGAGCAGAGATGGTGAAGAAAGTGGGGTACAGCTCCAGTAGCATGGGTGAAATGAGGGCACAGCTGCATAAAGAAGGAAATGCAGCTGGCAGGATTCTTCAGCTGGATTGTGTGAAAGGGGCTAGCAACTTGGGGGTTGTAATATGTTAGACAAAAATAGGTGTGGTGGAAACAGCGGCATGAATACCCTGGAGGTGAAGTCCACAGGGATGGAGGGAGGCATGTTTCATTGCGCACTTTCACAGGGAGAGACTACCAGGGGTGACAATTCTGAGTGGATATGAAGATGAGCAGGGGGTGGGGAGCAAGAGGACAGTGCTGAGAAGCCAGTGGGTGGGATGGCTGCCATGGTATGCTTCCAACACCAGGATGACGAGTGGACCAGGGTAAAGAGAAGGTTATTTGAAGCAGAAACAGGAGGTGGTTTAGCTAAATGGCAGGAATCTAAAAGTTACAAGTTTTTTCACTCAGCATGGAGTCCCAGTCTGGGAGAAGAATGAGGACAGGGAATGGCCAGGCACATCTCAGCCTCGAACTCTACGGGCTCTGGAGTACAAGCAGGAACAATCCTGGAAGCATGAGTTTCAGTGGAAAAGCAGCAGGTGGGAGAAAAATGGACAATGGATTCACCTGGGTACGTTTGTTGTGGAACAGGGACTCAGTGGAAAGATCTTGGAGAGAGAGGAGCAAAGGAATATTGAGTTAGGAATAGGAAATTCAGGACTTCTGAAACTGAAAGAACGTATGCTCAGGAAATCTGGCACGAATCATAAAAATTGTTTATGCCTCTATTGTTCAGTAATGGTTAATTTTACATTAAATTGACTAGCCCATGATATAGAGTTTTGGACCAATGTATTCATTTCAATACAATTAAGATTTAAATCAGTAGCACTGAGGATAACAGGTTTCCCTCCATAATGTGAGTGGACTTCATTCATTCAAAGACCTTAAGAGAAAGACAGAGATCTAAAGAGGAGACAGTTCTACCTTTAGATGGCTGTCAGACTGAAACCACTCCATTGACCCTCCAACCTGCTGACCTGCCTGGCAGATTTAGGACTGCAGGTCCCAAATTATGTGAGCTGTTTTCTTGAAATCTCTGTCTCAGCCCATTCATTGTGTTGGTTCTGATTCTTTGGAGAACCTTAAAGAATGCACATGCTTACTAAGTTTTAGTCATTTGTTTTCTTTTCTTTTTTTTTTAATTTTATAAATAAAATTAAGAGAATAAAACCAAAGGGGGCAGTACAGAGCAGATCAGAAGAGGACAACATAGGCAACACAGTACTTTACATTAAGTCAACTGGATATCAACAGTATCTAACACCATATCTCTTACTCTGCTATAGTTGAGCATAGTTTCAATTACAATAATATCAAACATAACACAATAGTATTAAGCCATGCATATAGTGAAAGAATTCCAGGGCTTTCTGAACCGAATAACAGAAAATGATCAATGGGTATTATAATATCTCATTTTTGATAAAAAAGAAAAAAATTTGTTT
>PVJX010030523.1:0-21955 GCA_004027295.1 Dolichotis patagonum
CAGCTGGAGTGGTACCCTGACCCCGTAGGATCATGGTTGCAGAGACCTGTGAATGGCTGGATGGCTGAACTCAAGAAAGCTTTTCCATGGATGCCCAGAATGAGCAGGAGGCCTTAGGAATCTTTTCCCAAAGCAAGGTATTTCAAAGGAGTTTACCCTTGAATTTATGATGAGTGGTATTTGACAATTTCCTGTAACTTTCTTCTGCCACACAATTTCCTGAGATGCACTAAAGGTATATTTCTTATTGTCCTAATTTGAAGGGAAAAATTGCATAGGCTATTAATGTTCATTTAAGCTGCAATAGGTCAGGTGCGATTAGTGAATTTGCTTCTCTGTCTTAGAAGTAAAATTGGCTTCTGCTTTCTAAAGAAGAACCTCGGTCATTCAGAGATTCACAGGGGTAACTTTCTTCTTTAGATTGTCTTCTTTAGATATTTCAGGTGAAATTGGCTTTGTCCTGGAGAGGAGGTCAAACTATGAATATCTGCCTCAAGGATCACTAAAAAGGGAACTTTCATTTCGGTTTTGATCATCCCATTGGTCTTCCCTCTTCCCAAGTTTCAACAAGCATCTGATCTCCTGGGGAGACATTACATGTTCCTCTGAGTCAGGAGCTGGTGAGACTTTGCTCTCATATAGTTGGATGGTCTATTGTCCTTGACCTATATTGATAAGATAGCACAAGATTCTCATGGTCTCTAGATCTATCACCATATGAGAGGAAAGAAAAGACTGCTCATCTAACATTGAAAATGGACTCATACTTATTCCAGTCTTTGTGGTATTCCAAATATTCATGAGGACTACTGTCAAATACCAGAGCCAAGACTCAGATGTCTCTTGGAAGTTTTGGAGCTTTAAGATTTTGTTGGATTTCTAAATGTTTCTAGAAGACTGCTTAATAAAGATGATACTTTATTTCTAAAGCCTTTCCTACCCCATAAATTACTCAAGAAGTAAAAGAAGGCCCATTGTCACTCTGAAGGGACTGGGGCAGTCCATATAAGGGAATAGTTTCAAGGAGCACCACGTAGCCCTTTCTGAATGAACTGGTAAGGTCTCCAGCCACTTATAAAGTGTCAATTAAAATAATATTTGCATAAAGTCCCTATATGGTTTCATGTGGGTGAAGTCTAAATGCTAGACCTCCCCAGGAAACATCCTTCTTCTCTGTACATGTTCTAACAAAGGAGTTCTGGGCTTACAAAGTTTATTTCTGGGAAAGCTTGGCAGACATGGTGGATAGTTGCCACTAGTTCCAGCCATGGACCATTTATGATGGAGCATCCCATTACACATTATTTTTATAGCAGTTCACTGTGTTCATAAGGAATGACCAGTTTGTTTTCTAAATATTACCAGAGTCCCTTTTAAGTTCCTGTTTCTTTTAAGGCTCATTTTTCTTCTTGGGAAAATATAGTGGTGGTTTGAAAGTTTCCTCAAGAATGGGGAAGAAGGTTATTGTCTTGATGAGTTGCAAATCTTCTCTTCTTGCCTCCACCTCAGGTTTATGATTTCACAAAGACTTTAGACTTTTTTTTTGGTATGGGGATCAAATTTAGGACATTGTGTTTGCCAAGCAGGGACTTGTGACACTGAGCTAAACCCCCAGCACTAGACATCTTTCTTTAGTGTCCTTGCAATAAAAGACAGTGACCTGTTTGTGAAGGCAGACTGCATCTAAGCATTGTAGAATCTCCTATTTGTTCATACAGATAACTGTTTATTAGTTAGTGCCATTGAAGCTGCAGGGCTCTGTCATGGGCCGGGTATGGCTGAACTGAGTACTAGGAGACAACTCAGGAGAGGCAAGATAGGCCACAGCTGAGGCCACCTGGAGGCTTTCTGGATACTTTTCCTTAATTAGCATCATTTGTTGCTCTGAGGGGTCCTTGAACCCCTCCCAAGATCCTGCTCAAGTTTCCTGCATTTTCCACTTAACTACTTACTTGTTCTGATTAAACACAGGCTGCCCAGGGTCAGTTGGTTGGCTGGCCAGCACTTATGAGCTCTCCTGAGTTGTAAAGATCATACCAATTGTCTCATTCCTTTGGACCTGCACTGTGCACCCTTTTGGGAGGTTAGGGAACTCGGCATAGACCTCAACACTTTCTTTCCAGATTGTTGCATAAGCATGTAGCACCAGGAAGGAACTTTTAGAATGTGTATAGTCTTTTAAAATTTTGGCTTTCCTAACATCAAAGTCCATGAGTTCTGCTTCTTGAGTGGAAGTCCCTGAGGGAAGGGGTTTGGTCTCAACCTGTTGGAAACTGTCAACTACATAACCTACCTTTCAATATCTTTTTGTACAAAGATACTTCCATCAGTAAACTAAACCTCTTCAGGATTTTGGAGGAGTAAGTCAGTGATCATGTGCCATTTTGCGTGAGTCTGGGAAATCACTTGTTCACAAAAATGATGAACCTCTGAGTTCAAAATAAGGCGGTTTTAAAAGTAGAACAAGTCTTTATGGTAACCTCTGGGGTATTTAATAACATGGGCTGATATTTACCAATCTATTCCTCTGTCAAGTATAAGTAGCCTTTTCATATCAAGAACACCACTGATCTGATGGAGAATCAGGACTTCTAGTTTTTTGTTTGTTTGTTTTTTGTACTAGGGATCAAACTAATGACCTAACACCTTACAGACAGGCATTTAGGCTGCTGAGCCAAATTCCTGGCCCCAGGGACTTCTAGTTTTTATCTTAATGTTAATTTCATAGCCAATTCCTTTAGCATATCTGTAGCTATATTGCCTTGAGAAACAGTGGCCATGCAGCAGACACTCTTCTTTGAAAAATAAGATATCGGTCATAGTCCTCATCCTACCCTTTGTATTAAGGTATCCAAGGCAAGCTATCTCTTTTCTGATATGTAGAGAAGAAAGATTTTCTTAAGTTATATAGCTCTAGTGCTAGAACCTGAATAAGAGCGTATTTTACCTCTCAAAAGGCATTGTCATCACTTTGGTTCTTTCTAAGGGAATAGATTCAAAAACTTTGATAACCTCATACAGATGTGCTGTCTTTAATTTAAAAATAGGGCTCCAAATCTGTCAAAAGCCACAATTCCTGGCAGGAAGTGAAACTGTCGTTTGGTGGCCTCAGATCACAGGTAAACTGGAACCGGACCCTAGATAGCTGTCATTTTTGAGGTGCAAAAATTTATCCCAACTATTGAAATTTTTGGAAGGATAATGGAGCTTTGTTCTTTAAGACTTTATATCCTTTATCATCTAGAAAATTAAGCAGTTGAATATCATTATGTTTATATAATTTTGATTTGAAACTTCCTGTCTTAATTCTAGGTTCTTTAACTGTTTTCTAATGCCCAGGCACAAGGTTGTGGCCTATCTGTAGATTCATGCATATTAATCATTCATACTTTTCTATTGAAGTCAGGTTTTTCCATTTGAAGACAAATAGAAACTAAGGATCTGGACGAAGCAGACTAGGGCAAAAGCATCTTAATGCCTAGAACTGAAAACAAAGTTTTGTCCTCTGGAAACGGAAACTTACAAGGATTTGTCATGAAAAAGTAGAGTGAGATTTACAGCCTCTCTAATGAGACAAAAAGTCACGTACCATTTTAATTGTCCTCCAGATTTTATTCCAGGCAAAATGGAAGTATTGCAAGGAACTGGCACATCTTCAGAAGTTCATATGTGAGAAATCTGTCTATGAGAGCTTGAAGCCTTTACGGGACTCTTCATTGGTTGCATATTATTTTCAACTAGGAAACTGGCTAGATTGTTTTAGTTTTGTAATTACCAGTTTTGCTACATTTGACTTTGCAGGTATTTCTCTGTGCCAAGCAGCAGGGTTCACCTGTTGATTGATCAGGACAGACAGGCCGGATATAATCCATACCGGTAAATTCTGCTTTGACATTTGCCATAATTTTGAGAATTCACCCCAACTTTGCAAATAAATTCTTCCTAGCAAGGGAGTAGGACATTATGGATCAATCAAAAATTGGTGGGTATTTGGCCTTTGAGCTGCGTGAGTAAAGAATCTCTGGCTAAAGGCCTCCTCAGCTTTTAGTATAGTTTCATATCTGGAGGAAGGCTTTCCAGAAAAGCAAATTAAAACAGAATGAGCTGCCCCTGTATAATAAGTTGCTCCAGGGACCTTCAGTCTTTATTGGAGTGAGAAATGAGAGTCTTGGCTGTCCTAGCCATCTCTGAAACAGTCAACCACCAGTGCCATGCATTAGATATATTAGCCATCCAACCCTGAGCTCTGGTGCAGTTGTGTGTCTCATGTCGTTATTTTTTTTTTTATTTTTAACATAATTCAGGAATCATTTCCCTGATCATCCATGGATTTTCCTTTAGGCCACTTGGCACTGTTTAATGCACTACCCATTGTTATGGCCATAATTTTGGTCTTTCCTCACCCTCATCTGGATCCTGAATTTTGAACACAAAGAAAGCTGTGTCCAGCAAGTGGGTAATAGGTGTCTGGGAGCCCAGCTGAAGTTTTTGTAATTTGTGACAAGTATCTGGGTCTGATTGAAAAATGAGATGATGTCCCATTAATACCTGTGCCTCCCTGGAAGATGGATGCATTTATTTTTATGAAAAGCTGCTATAATTGGCTACAGAAGACAGCCAGGTTTTTCTCTTTACCCCGTATGACTCCTCTCACTTTATCATAATTAACAGGTTTCTTAATGTACCATTTCATTTCCATAAGAAGAGCTTCTATCATGTTAGACCTCTTAGTCTACTGCTAGTATTGTAGTCCTACTTTGATTCCATTGGAGGAATAACAACCTATCCACGTGATTTCATTTTTCACATAATGTTTTGCTCATCTACATAATACTTAGTCTTTTTAGAAGATTCTGTTTCATTGTGGGTTTTTTTTGTTCTAATCTAGGTTAAAGAAACTGATCATGAGGAATTGGACATCACACCAGGATAGGTAAAAGGCAAGGGTCAAAGTTTGTTTTTTTCACTCATATGCAAACCCACTAGTAACTTCTGAAAATCGGGTCAGCTATTCTTTGCATTGCTGGATATTTGCTGCTGAAAAGAGACCTGGACCCATGTCATTCCTTCTGTTCCTATGAACTCCGTGTTTCCACTTTGATTATCTCCTTGAGGACTTAAAGCTACATGTGGAGCATGACGAGAAAGCTGAGAAATATTGGATCCACCCAGGACACTAGGCTCTGATGGAGTTCTTGAGTCACTTCAAGGGAAGGGTACAATTTCATTGACCTCATGAGTACAAGGAGGAGGAAGCGGAGATATTTAGGCGTGTTTACTTTCATCAAACAGAAAAGCAAAATAAACATTCCCTGAGAAACATGTGGGGATCTGAGAATGGGATCATCAATGATATCAACTTCTTCCCCAATGACCACTCCAGTGACCAGAGTCTCTAGGATTTTCTGGTCATAATGGCTTACAAAAGCCTAAACATAGGGAACTTCATGCAACTTTATATGCTGGTTGCATGAACCAGTGCTATAATTTGGACTTCTATCCTTTACTCATCTTTCATCATTCCCTAGTTTGTACTGGACCACAACTTTATAATCATAGATAAACTGTTATTTTCTCAAATTGTCAGGGTCAAATGTTTCCCACCATTGAAGGATATGACCTAAAAGCAAATTTCCTGGGATATGGGGTGCTGCTCAAGATGTTTCCATGCCACATTTTGGAGAGAAAGAACTAGGTCTGATTCCAATTCAGAGGGCATCCTTTGCAGAAGGAGGAAGACTTGTGAGTCACATACAGCCCCTTATGATACTCAAGTACTTACTCCTTAGATGAAGTTATTTCTGCTCAAAATTCAAGTAGTGACACTGATGTCTTCCACCAACTCCTTAGGGAGAAGGATGGAGCTCTCAGGGGCTCCCTTAGCCACCTGAGATTCAGTAGGTCGGGGTATAATATGGTAAGGGCTCTCTTTACAACCTGGGAAACAATATCTCTTTAAGGCAAAAAAGATGGAAATGTAAAGGAGTTACCTAAAAGTTGAAACAAGGAAGTCCAAACCAAATCTTATATGTTCCCTGAAAGTACAGATTTTAAATCTTATCTATAATGACAAACCAACCACAATGCTTGTCCACTTACAAGGCTTAAAAAATAAAAAATTAACTTTTCAAAAAGAGAGAAACCAACAAATACAGTAGTCGGAAAAAGAACAAATTAAATTCAAAAGAATAAATTAAAAGGAAAAAGCTCTTGTGAACAAGAAAGGAAAATGGGCAGTGATTATTGATGTAATTAAATGGATTAGAACTGAATAATTAGTTACACTGAAAGCATGAATGTTCATGCCTAGTGAGTACTCAATAAATCACAAACTGAGGAACAATAAGTACCCTAGATATTTGCCAGACTATAAATACCAAGGTCTTTCAAGCTCCTTGTTATGAAATGGTTTCTCTTCCACTTAGTAAAGAATAAATAACAACTAACCCAAGATGTTCTTAGAATAAGGATTTCACAGACACATCCATAATTTTAATTACCTTTCCTACTAAAGCACCAGAATATTTAGAAGAGGATGGTTATATAATTTTCCTCATTCAGTTTTTAAAATATAGAGGACTTGCACTTTCTTAAGAATATCTTTACAGCTAGATTAGAATATTAAGTATAACATCGTGCAAATTAGAATACCCTTCAAATAGCTTTAAACGCATTTTCCTAGGTAACTCAGATTATGTTCAGGCACAATTAGTATTTAGACCACGTATATAGCTCAAATGGAAACATGGGTTGTCTCATTCATACATTGTAGAGTACATATATACATTTTGCTTCATCATAAGCAGCTAGTTATCTACAACCAGTTTACAATCAAATGACATTTCAATCAACTTTTGTATGTGAAATCATTGTAGAATAGGTAAACAAATTAAATTCCAAAACTTGAAGACACCTGAATTAATCACTTGCTTTCTGGTAAAATTCTTTCTGGGTGTTAGATTTGTCAGCATGGTATAAATCCGCCTTAGTCAAACAATCTAACACAGTGATGGTAAAACTAAAAGTTTTCAATGATACCAACAGCACTCTGTGGCACACATGCCTTAAGTCCACCACCATGGATCTAAGCAGTCAACATTTAAGGGGGGACATTGTGTTTCCAATTCAAGGTCTCACAGAATCTTTAGAAATTAAATAACTCTTCTGAGTTGAAAGAGTTTAGTTTCCAAACAAGTGAATTATTTGAAAGACAACAGGTCCAAAGGAGGGGAGGTGGCGGAAAGAGATAGAGAACTCTTTCTCTGTAGCTTTTATACCCTTAACCTTAAACAGACCACTCTGCTTTTACTAGATGGGAGCAACTTTTAAACTTGTAGTAACTGATCTACAGCTTCCACTAATTTTTAGCAGCCTCTAGCTGCCTCTTTCTCACTGACCTTCCTTCTTAGGAGAGAACGCTTTCCTAAGGGATAAAGAGAAAGGGAAACATTTCCTTAAATTATTCCTTCTTGGCTTGAGTCCTTAGATTTCAAAGAAAGAAAAAGATAATTGTGGCCAATGGTTTGTCTCCTGTCCCTCCTGTGAACTTCCTGTTACATCTTAGCTGAACTGCAAAATACATGACCAGACAGGGTAGGGACTCAGGCAATGAATTGGCCTAGGAAATGTTCTAATATGAAAGATTATTGTTTATTTTAGGAGAGAAATAAGAAAAAGAAAAAGTAAAAGCTTGAAATAAATGCTCTGAGAGAAAAGAGTGCTTGGAAGGAAAAAAGGAAAATATAACCTGCTGGAGAATGGACCACTGCCAGAACAAGAAAGCAGTGGACCCAAAGTTAACTGCTGCCATCCTTTCATGCCCTTTTTGGTAGTTGATCCAACTGCTCAGACTTGATCTCATGCTAGTAGACTGACGTTGGGTCTCAGTTTGGATGTCCTTGTATCAGAAAGTTGCCACCTGCTGTAGGGCTCAGCTTGAACCCTTGTCGGGTTCAGGTGCTCCTGTTCTAAATCTGTTAAAAAGTCTTCTCAGGTAGTACATCGTGCCCAACTGCTCCAGCCACATTGTCATGCCCTTGTCTCCTACTGTATACCTGCACATGTAGTTCATGTTAGAACAAAGTTTTCAAACTTTTCTCCTCTGCTTTTTGCATCACTTATTAACGTAATTCTGGTTAAAATAGCCAATCTTGTAATGCCATAGATTGAATATTGACTTGTCATGAAATTTGTGCAATCACATCAATCAGTCCACAGACCTTACTTTTATTCCACCATAAATCTCAAGAGGTGGGAAAATGTAGATTTCTTTTCCCATAGTGCAACACCTATGGTCTCTAGCCCCATTGCCAAAGGAGTCATTATTCTCCATTGTAATGTCCTAGTCTTGGCTTATACTATCAATGCCATAGATTTCTGAGCAGATGGAACAGCCATCAGGCTCTGCGTAGACTATCCTTTGTCTTCTCTAGCTTGTGTCTTCAAAGCTTCACAAATGCCTCATACATACTTTTCTAAAAGTTGCTTACCTAAAGGGCAGGCACAGTCATGGGAATGACCACAGTCCTCTGGTTCCAATTTTCCACTTTAACCAGAGTTACTGTTGCTGTAAACAATACAGGATATAATTTAAAAGAGGAGAGTTGTAATTTGACTAACAGTTTCACGTGACTTAACCCATAGTCAGTTGTTTCCAAGACAGAGACAAGGTGTATGGAAGGGCATGGCAGAATGGAGCAGCTTAGTGCATGGTGGCCTGGAAGCAGAGCAGGGTGAGAATGCCACAGAGGAAGCAGTGAGAGATCAGACACAGATGGCATGTCCATGCCTTCATGACACATTCATATATATGCAGAAGTGTGTTCTATGAAAATCCTAGTATCTCCAAGTGAGTCACAATGATTCTCTACCCTAACTGCTCCAGAATATTTTAAAAGGTAAAAATCTCCTTCCATTTTGAAAATTAATTTCATTGGTACATTTTGATACACATAATGATAACATTCATCATGGGGAATTTGTACCTTTACTAATTGTTGTAGTCAGGGGTTGTGCAGAGAACAATTAGAATAAAGACATGGAGTTTATAATATTGCTTTATGATGGTCACCCAGAGTTAACAGGAGAAAGTGCAGGAAATCTATCCACAATACCAAAGACACAGAGTATTCAGCCAAGGGCCTGAATCCTGCAGCAATGTCCTGTATGAGTCCAGATGAAGACCCAGAGCTCATGACAAGGCCTCCCACAATTCCAACTGGAGGTCTAGAGCCCACAAGAAGGACTCACACCAGTCTCTTTTATGGATCTGCACTGGGAAGGCCCAAAGGTCAGTGGTAGAAGCTACAAAATCTATGCCAGCAGGGTGAAGGAGCTGTGCTGGTAGGTTGAGGGTTCTATGCTGAAGCTGAGAACTCACACTCACAACAAAGACCAGGGCTGTCCTGAAAAGTAACACAGCCATCCTCAGAGACACGGAGGTCCAAAGCTCCTTGTATAATAAGCACAGTCGAGTACATGTCAGGAAGCCAGCGTGACGAGTCCATCCTGGATACCAAGTGGCACACGTCTTCCCCTTCGGAGCCAGGAAGCGATGCTCGATGTAAGCACCAGAGCTTCTGCAGGAGAACCAATGCCTCAAACAGCAACACTTAGTGAAACCCACATCTCACCTCTCTTCTCCTTCTCCAGGTCTCTATTTGTGCTGACAACTTTCCTCAGGTGGAACATCTATGCTCAGCACCATGGTGATTTAATTCCGCTGGCATTAGGTTGACCACCAGGTTTCAGTCTATAACACTGATGTATCTTGATTCTTCTTAACAACTTGCGGATCATCTTAGTGACCATAATTGAAAAACCATTCACTGGGCTTATATTTTTGAAACATTTCTTAGTTATTTTACTTATTAAAATGAAAAAAGTCAGAGAATATATATTCGGAAGGAAAATCTGAATAAAGATATTACAGTTATCGTCATTCTTTAAAACAGAAAAAATATAAATTTTATTTATTATCTGCTTTTAAAATATTGTTTCTGTTTTTTAAATAAACTATTCCTTTAAATATAATTTTGTGAGTTGCTATATCCACTGAGTTCATATGAAAAATGCATTTCTTTACAATGTATTTCTTTTTTCACATGTACTTAGATGGGAATCCAAAAAAAAAAACCACATAAAACTGGGAATGAATGAGAAACACATGAATGGATTATGAAAATAATACAAGAAGAAGAAAAAACTTCATTATTAAGAATAAGAGAAGAAAATTTTGATACCCAAACCAAAAAAAAAAAAAACTGTCAAACAACTAGAAATAATTGACTTCTAAGTTAAAGAAAGCTATTTTTCCGCAGTTCTCACATTGATTTACTTAATAATGGAATACAAGGTTTGTTAACGTATCACCAGTAATCTCAGTACCAGTATTTAACCAGTTTTAATTTACCGTTTCTATAAGTAATGCTCATGCAAGTGTTTGTTAATGAATGAAGTTGTTATGTCTTATGTCCCAGTGTCCCCCCAAAGCCCTATGCAGTCATAGGTGGGGATTTTTCAGGGGTGGCTGGGTCTAGATTGTGTGATTGCTTCAGGGTACAAGGTTAGGGTTAAGGGTTAGGGTCACTGATTACAATATCCATCCACTGACTGGTTTGGCCCTGCGCTAATCCCAGTAGCCTGAGCATAACATAAAGCACACTAAGGTTTGCCTTGTCCTTTTCTTACGTTCTGCTCACCATGAACTTTGTCAGCAGCAACGCCTGTCTGCTGTGACAGTTGTGACACTCTGCCTTGGATCCGGTCAACTATAGACTGAAACCTCTTAAAACTGTGAGCCAAATAACCCTTTCTTCCCTTAAAGCTGTGGGTATTTTGTCTCTGCAATGATAAAAGTAACTAAGATAGAAATCATGTAAAATAATTTCAAAATAAATGTTGTGAATTATATTTATGAAGTTCACAGGTCCAAAATATTTTTCCAGTGATGCCTAAAATATTTCAAAGGAGATAATGCCTAAATCCACCTGTTCTACAATACCTGGATGTGGTCAGGCTACAGTTTTACTAAAAGGCCACAGTTCATCAATCTCCTGTTGTTTGTGTTAGGTTTCATACAGCTCGCTCTGTATCTCTAACATTTCTGTCTTTGTCTTTTGGATTAAAGGGTCACAGTACATTTGAGATTTGTTGGCTGTTTTCTCAATTTCTTTCTTTACCCTGGAGGAATAGAAATGTAAAAAGAAATAATTACAAATGACTTTGACCTTTTCACTTGTAAATTAGCTTCTTTGATAATCAGTCTCTTTGCCCGGGAATTTAGTAAAATGATAACATAATGACATGTCAATATGTAATTACCAGTAAATTCAAAGGAAAAGTGAATATAGGGCTAGTGTTTCATCACAGGGTAATTAGTCTTTCAAAAGCATATTTGTTACTGTGTCTTGAATACATATGTCACATATACTTATCCAATAAACCATCAAATATAATAAAAATTAAAGAGTATAAGATTCAAAATATTGTAGCTAAGTTACAGAAGCAGAGGAATTACTACTTGATATGTGAAGATAGATGAGGATTTTATTTATAGATATCATTTGAGACAAGTTTTTGTTAGAAGAGTAGCATAAAATTGTGTTTTGTCTTGACTTAGGAAAGTAATATGTATGTTATACAAACAAGCTGTAAGTTTTTAGGGATAATGCCTATTTTGTTACCGCAATTATGAAAATTAGGGATGAAAAATTTTAAAATCAAGAACAAAAGAAGAAAGAGAATCAAATAACATCTTTAAATCATACAAAGATTCAGAAAAAGTGAAGATGAAAGTTAGCATTTCTTCAATTTCATTCCATGGAATTTTAGTTGTGTTAAAATGATCTATTAAGAAAACATTGTAAGCCAGAACTTAATTCCATAAATATTTAAATATTGTATGTAGAAAATCTTTAGAAAGAAAATTAGTGTCCTGCAATGTTAAGGATGTCCATTATTTCATATTTTCATATTGCATATTTTACCAAGAAATAGCATTGTTAGATTAAGTTAATCTGTTCTCTCAAATTTAGTTTTAGTTCATAACTTCACTTTTGTAATCAAAGGCAAAAAGCAGCTGTAAATTACATGAGGAAGTTGCCCAGACACCTACAGTTCCTACATCTACTATGCTGCCTTCTGTTTCCAAGCATTTTTGCCTTGTAAGGTGTATCATACAATCAGCTGTTGGAGAACAAGAAAGCTAGGGCCTGGTATATGGATGGTTTTGCACATTATCCAGTTACCACCCACCAGTGGACAGCTGCAGCATGATTGCCCCTTCCTTTCTGGGACATCTTTGAAGGACATAGTGGTGAAGAAAATTCATCCCAGTGGGTACAGCTTTGAGCAGTGCACTTAATAGTGCACTTGCCTGACAGGAGAGATGGCCAGATGGACTGTATACTGATTCCTGGGCTGTATCCAATGATCTGGCAGAATGGTAAGGAACTGGGAAAGAACACAACTGGAAAATTCATAGTCAAAATATTTGAGTCAGTAGTGGGTAGACCTCTCCATGAAGGCAGAGGATGTAAAAAATATATTTCCCATGTAAATGTTCACCAAAAGATGACATTAGCTTGAGTACTTTCATAATCAAGTAGAGAAGATGACCTGTTCTATCTTCAGCCACCCCAATCATTGCCCAATGGACCTGTGAACAGAGTGGCCATGTTGGCAGGGATGGAGGTTACACATGGGCTCAGATATATGGTCTCCTACTCTCCAAGGCTGAGCAGTCTACAGCCACTCCTTAATCACTAATATGCCAGCAACAGAGGCCGACACTGAGTCCTCGACATATCACCACTACCCAGGGTGATCCCCCTGTGACCTGGTGGTAGGTTGATTATATTAGTCCACTTCCATCATGGAAGGGACTGCACTTTGTCTTCACTGGCACAGACTCATATTCTGACTGTGAATTTGCCTTCACTGTACATAAGGCTCCTGCCAAAAGTGTCATCTTTGGACTCACACAATGTCTTATCCACCATCATGGAATTCCACATAGCATTGCCTTTGACCAAGGAACACACTTTATAGCCAAAGAGGCAGTGGGCTCACACTCATGGAATTCACTGCTCTTACCATGTTCCTCACCATCCAGAAGGAGTGGGATTGATGGAAAGATGGAATTTTCTTTTTAAGATTCAGTTAAGGCACCAGCTGGGGGGCAATAGCTTGCAGGGTTAGGATAAGGTATTTCAAAAGCCATATATGCTTTGAATCAGCTCCCACTATCTGCTACTGTAGCCAGGATTCATGGGTCCGGTAATCAAGGGGTGGAAGTAGGAATGGGACCTCTCACTGTTATCCCTAGTGATGCACTAACAAAATGTTTGCTTCCTGCCCCCGCGAACTTATGTTCTGCTAGCTTAGAAGTTTTGCTTCCAGAGCGGAGATGACTTACACCCTTGAGAGTCTGGGTCAGTCACCCCTGACTATACTGTGACTGCCTGTTTGTCTGGTTTCTTCAGCGATGATATGGTGAAGTCTTCATTCAAAACATACTGCCCGCTATGGAATTCCCTGTTCCTCACGTTGAATGTTTCAGGTTCTTTTTTCTTAAGACTCATAACTTGGTAGTATCTTAATGGCTGGATCTGAACGTCTGAAAGGTAAAGACTTATTCAGGCTCTTCTCAGTTCTGGGAGTGATTATCTGAATCAGAGTTTATGTCATCTTCAAGTTCTTTATTCACTAGACAGGTGGAAGAGGGCTTCAAACATACAGAAGCATACGTCTGGCTATACAAAAACCTCTAAGTTTCTTCTGTCTTCCACTCAATCAAAGTCTCCCTCAGCACTTTAAGTAAGTTTGTCTTTGCAACTTCAGAACACATCTACACTGAACTAGAAACTTAATTGATTTGGCAAATTCTTCTTAAAATGCTCAGCAGTTTTCTTACTTATACCTACAAGAGTACTTCTGATGTGTTGTATTTGTTTTCAGAATATCCTAAAGCATTTAGTCTTTCATGTGAAGGACTTTTTGAAGAAATTCTTCCTTTCTAATAAGGAAGTTCACAGCAGTAGCTTTCTTCTGATTATCTAATTTTCAGCTGGCTAACTGCTCAGTGACTTCTACTACTGTCTGTTCTTTGTCTTTGAGTGTGGAGTGAGTTTTTTGACCAGCCTTCTTTTTTCATTTTGCCTTTTTTGTGGCCTTGTACCCATTGCTTTTGGCCTATTTCCTGGTAGAATGGAGGAAACAAAGTCTTGTTCATTATCGCTGCTACTATCACTACAAGTGCTGGAAGAACTAGATTCATATTCCTTTTCAAAATTACCAGGATTATCAATATCTAAAGTTTAATGGCTTTCTTGCATATCTGTACTTCTTCTCCTGAAAGGCCACTTTGTCCTTCCTTTAGCAGCTGAAAATCAGGTTGTGTCTTCTTCTTGAACCCATGCTACAGTTTTGGGAATTTGTGCTTCAAAATACTTAGATGCTTTGTAACAAAAATTGCTGCAAAAAAGATTTCCTTCCAGTAATATCATAGAATTTATTGGTTTTGGTAGAAATTTGTGTTTCTGTTTTGGTGTGACACCCAGCTTCTTCTGACATAAAGGATAACCACAGAATTTGATAACTGAATGCTCAACCACAACATCACTGTAGTAAGCAGGTGTGATGAACTTCCCACAATGCACTAGGAATTATTCTGCAATGTTCTCTTTTAATGGTTGTTTGACAATATGTAGAGCTTTCCTCTCAAACTCAATCTTCTTTTTCACAGCTGCTTCTAGTTCTGCTTTCCTTTTAGAAGTATCTTCTTGTTTTAGGACACTTGTTTGTTTAGTTGCAGTAGCCTTCTAACAGGCACGGGCAAGCCCAGGTCTGAGGCGCACAAGTGTCTCAACACACTGTCAGCCATGACACTCCCCATGGAGACTGATTTAAAGAAATGTATCTGATTGCCAAGTTGACAAGGGGTGAATTGTGATGGTTTATATATTGTGTGAACTTGAGAAGTCTAGAAGATTAACTAAGAGACTGAGCAGCAGGTTGTAGGGGACAAGCCTTTACTGTTCTAAGATATTGTTCATTGTGTCAATTTGAGAAGGTTGCAAGTTTAACTAAGTGATTCTGCAGGGAGTCAGGGTCCCTAGTTTATAACATCCTCAGTTGGAAGAGGAGGACAGGCAGATGCTGTGAGTGCTACACCCACCCCAGGGGAGCAGCCTGCATACAATAAAAGGCAAAAGAGGAGGGACTGATTGCTGATTCTTTGGAGGAGCTCCAGTTTTCACCTTCAGCTTGGATGTTGTCTCCTGGCTTCCGGCACAAACTGTTTGACTTCCTAGGACTCTTTGGTGCTCATTGTAGATTCTTCAGTGTTCCCTCCCAGACCCACTGGCCTTGTGGACTTGTGGAGGACAATGCAGTAAGCTCCAGCCCTTGGGCTAGACCCTTCAACTTCCAGTGTGCAGACCCGTTCTGTACATTCTCTCATCTGACTTTACTGCTGACTATTGTAAGCCAACCTTGTAATTTTGTCTCATGTTATATCTCTTTCTTTAGTAAGCGCTGACTGACACAATGACTAAGGATTTTTGAAGTAGGAATTGATGATCTTCTGAATTTCCACGGGATGTGTAGTGACTTCACCCTTTCATTCTTCATTGCATGAATTTGAGTTTTTTGTTTCCTTTTCTTGATAAGATTGATTAGGAGTTTATGGATTTTGTTTATTCTTTCAAAGAACCAAACTTTGATTCATTAATTCTTTGTGTCATTTTATTACTCTCAATTGTGTTAATTTCTGCTCTGATCTTTGTAGTTTTCACCCTTTTGTGGGCTTTGGGGTTAACTTGTTCTTCTTCTAGAAGCTTGAGGTGTCACATTAGGTTGTTTATTTGTGCTCTTTTCTGTTTTCCTTATGGAGGAATTCACTGCTATCAGTTTCTCTCTTAGGACTGCTTTCATTTTGTTTCACAGGTTCCAGTATGTTGTATTTGCATTTTCATTTGATTGTAGATATTATTTAATTTCTTCTTTAATTTCGTCCATGATGCATTGGTTGTTCAGAAGCATGTTATTTAATTTCCATGAACTTATGGGGCTTTGGGGATTATTTTGCCACTTATTTCCAGTTTCATTGCACTACGGTCAGATAATATTCACTTTCTCTGCATGTACTTAAAGCTGTTCTATAGATTAGTATATGGTGTATTTAAAAGAACGTGCAGCTGAGAAGAATTTGCATTCTGATGTTGGGTGGAAAACTTTGTAAAGATCTACTGAGTCCATTTGATTAACATTTGATAAATTTCTGTTATTTCTTTGCTGACTTTTTGGCTAGTTGATTTCTCTCTTTGAGGCAATGGGTTATTAAAGACCCCATTACAATTGCATTATTGCTTGTTTGATTTTTCATTAGTATTAATATTTGTCTTATATAGTTAGTGCTACTGTATTTGGTGCATTTATATTTATAATTTTTTGTGTGTGTGTGTTTTGAGACAGGCTATGTGGTCCAGGTTGGCCTTGAACTCACCTTATAGCTCAGGTTGGTCTTGAATTTGCAACAATCCTCCTGCTTCAGCCTCTTACGTGTGAGATTACAAGGCATACACCACCATGCCTAGCAATATATTTATGATTGTTATCTGATCTTGAAAATTCCCCTCAAGAAGTATATAGTGACCTTCTTTATCTCTTTTGATCATTCTATGTTTGAAGGTCACATTGTCTACACTCAGAATAACTAACCTTCCTTTTTCTGGGGTCCTGTAGCATGGAGTATTGTTTTCCATCCTTTGACTTTCAGTCTATGAGTTTCTTTTTAGTTAAATGTGTTTCTTGTATACGGCATGTATTTGGATGTTATTTCTTTACCCATTCTGCTACTCTTTTTCTTTTGATTGGTGAATCAAGGCCTTCTACATTGCTTGTTATAATTCTTATATATTGCTTTATCTTTGTCATAGTATTTTCTAATTGTTGGTTCATTCCTTTTGCCCTCTTTTTAATTGCTTGTCCTGCCTGATGGTTTTTTTCTGTTGTTATTCTTGGAATTTTGGTCATTTTTAACTCTATCTAGAACATCTTTCAGTACTGTTTGTAGGGTTGTTTTGGTGGCCTGAATTTCTTCAGTTGTTCTTTGTCATGTAAGTATCATATTTCTCCATTAATTTTGAAAGATAGTTCAAAATTGCATGGTATATTAATCTGGGTTGGAAGTTATGTTCTTTTAGGGCTTGAAATACTTCACTCCAAACTCTTCTTGACTTCAGGGTCTATGTTGAGAAGTTGGCCATGATTTTGATGGGCTTTTCTCTATAGATGATCTGTTTCTTTTCTGTAAAAGTTTTTAATATTCTGTACTTGTACTGAGTTTCTGGGTTCTTGATTATCGTATGTCTGAGTGTCGATTTGTTTTCATTATGACTTTTTAGAGTTCTATATGACTCACTTAATCTGTATATCAAATGCTGTCCCCATGTTTGATAACTTCTGCTATTACCTATGCAAATTTTTGTCATTTTTGTTGACACTTGCTTTTTCATTGACACCTGTCAGTCTTATATCTTTTTATCATCTTGGAGTTATTGAATTGTTATTTTATAGTCCCTTGTTATATTTAAGAGCTTTTTCCTCTTTAAGGCATGAACATCTAGCTTCAGTTATGTTCAAGCAATTTTGCCACATTTCAATAGAATTTTTAATTTCCTGGATATTTCTTTGAATCTGTTTCATGCATGATATTTCTTTCCTATATTATTCTGTCACTTTCCTATGCTTCTGTATTTTTTGTACTATGTCTTCTCTAGCTTTGATAAGTAATTTCTTCATTATGGTTGCCATTTCCTTTTTTATCTGAGACATTATTTTTTATCTGATTTCCTTATAGCCTTGTGGATTGGTTTCTGTACTTCACTTGCTATCTTTTCATAAATTTTAGGTGTAAGTCCTCCAAATTTTCTGTCAATGTCTCCTGTATTTGTTCTGGATGGACTAGAGGTCTGAAGTCTGAGATTGCATTTTGCTTTTTTGTCTTGTCATTTTCACCTCTTTTTTTCATACTTTGGTCTTTTCAATCTCACTAGTATCTCCTGTCCATCATGTGCTTCTTAGTTAGGATCGTACTGTGCATTTGGCATTCACCCAGTTGCCAGGTCCCATGACATATGTGAGGGACCAGTTACCTGAATTCCTCCTGCAGGTGCAGTTGGTGAGTCCTGGATTCATTCTGGGCTGACTAGTCTAGAAGAATTGATGTGAACCAACCATAGGCTTGTATTTTCAGTGTTAGTTCAGCTATTTCCCGGCTACCAGACTTATCTGTCCATAATGCATGTCCCAGCCAGGGCCCTACTATGTCACTGAGAGTCTTAGGTCTCTTCAGGTGAAAGGAGGGATTAGTGGCACTCTCCCAGTCCTGCTGAGGTCCTCTGGATGGAGGGAGGGTTCACCTGAGTTCTTACAGGCCTGGCTTGGTCCTCTAGATGGTGGTAGGGGTTACCAGTGTTCTTGTAGTCCTTCCCAGGTCCTCCTAGATTGAGGGAAGGGTCCCTGGCACTTTTGCAGCCTGCCTCGGGTCCTTTGGGTAGAAGAACTTATCCCCAGGTGATGGAGGGAGGGTCCACTAGTGCTTTGGTAGGCCTGCCCAGGGTCCTTCAGATCTAAGTACATATTTAAATATGTAGAGAATGTTTCATCTCTATAAAATTCAAAATTATAAGTTTACTTTTAATACATTTTAAAATACTATAATATTTCATAAAAATAACAAAAATGTGCTAAACAAGTATTTTACCAAAATTAGGTGTTAATTTACCTTTTTACTGCATATTGCTTGTATCTATTTTGGTCATAAATATTTCTGTGAAAAACAAGGCTTAAAATTTCTTTTCTTTAACTTTTTTTTAAAAAAACCTCCTTAGGTTTATACAGACTGAATGAATTCTATTATTCTTCACATTGAATGTATGCAATACTTACTTCACTGGTAGATTGCTAGTGAACTTGTCCGGACAGGTTTTTCTATTTTTTAAAACATTTTCCTATTAAAGCTACTGCTTGAGATAATGATCATTTATGATTGCAAATTTTGAATGGTGTCAGATGATTTAAGACCATTGGACACAAAACATGTGTGTGTTATCTTGCATACACTTAGTTACTCACATACTCTTCACATATACTATGAAGCTCTTCTCTCATGGGTACTTAGATCCTCTGTGTTTTCTAAATAGATATAATGGAATCTTTGTATTTCAGTGAAATGTCTCACAAAAGTTGGGTTTTTGAGAAAGAAGAGGCATAACAGGTCTTGATGGCTGAGGGTCACGCATATGGCCATGTGATCACATTAGAGAGGGAAGGTAACCTTTATTTTGACTCAAGACACCACAGAAAGATTGGTATGGAATCTTGGTATGGTATTGGTATGGTATTGGAATGGAATACAATTCTAAATTTTGAAAAGTCTATTGCAAATGTTTGCCAAAGCACAGCGAAATGAATAGAGGCAATGTAAAGGCTACTCTGGCAGTACAGATGTAGTATATTCATTGACTAGTGCTCTTCAAAAGCACATCTGCTAGACCCATGTCTTAAGCTTAGTGACTTTGTTAGTGTTTTACATTTTCTTTGTGATAGAGAATATTTGCTGATCATGTTTTTCTAAAAGTTAAAAAAAATGACTATTGAAAATCAAAAAAAAGCAAGCAGAAGGAAACCAGATTGTGATAGACAAAGACAAGTTTGTTGACTAAACATATTTTGGATGTGACTATTATAATTTTTCACTGAGAAATATGAGAAAAAGCTTATTCTGAAGGAGATGAGGTGACATGGTATGGGAACTCTTCCAGAGTGCCGTGTAGAAGTACACATATCAAAGAACTGAGGCCTTTCGCCAATATCCACAACAGTGAGCTATGGAGTGCCTACTGCAGCACTTTGAAATATGCAGAAATGTTTGATCCTTGATACAAAATCACAGTATTCTCAATATTTCTAAAAGCACAGTTACCATAGTAGAGAAAGCTTAATGTGAAGACTTCCAAAGAAGACAAATCACCACATAACCAAGCTATTATATAAATGTCCTTATATCATATTGTTTAGAATTTTAATGTCCTCTAACTGTAAAGTTATGTTTTCTTTTCTATCCCATGTGTGTCCACAAGTGCTTTACAAGCATTAGCCCTAAGCTCAGCCCTGCCTGGCGCTCACCTGGACACATGCACTGGATCTGTACACTCACATATCATTACCGATTGTCAGGTACTTAAAACACTTACAAATGTATGCTTGTTCTTGCACTTTATTGATTACAATGCCTGCTCAGTGGTTGAGTAACGGTTCCATGACTTGAGGTTTCTTTTTTTACCACATTTCTTGCTTACTATTATATTTCCACCCAAAGAAATTATATGTACCGCAGAATGAGCGTATGCAGAATGAATGAGCAAATGCAAATGTATGTTCTTGGCAATCAGTTTTCACTTGTCATAGAAATACAAACAAATGATTCCTACATTCCAAAACATACAAGTGAAATCTTAATCTATCTTATTTCTGAGAAGACAGTTTTGGATGATAGTTTGTGATTAAAATGAAAGTCTATCTCAAATATACTAATTGAAATAATTATTGGAAAATAAATTAATAGGTGTATTGATTACCTTCCTTTTTACAAAAATTAATAATATAGTAATATTTCTTTAGGAACAGAAAAGAAAATGTGCATTAAATCTATCATGAAGAATCAGAAAAATAATGTAATAATTATTTATAAGTTATGATTGTATCTGAGAGAATAGAATAGTATAATGAAGGCATTGAAAAATAGCAGAATTTTACAGATAGTTAGAAATTGAAGGGGAATTTAAAGCTGTGAGCCATACAAGGAGATTTTGTTGAGTTGAGCCCAAATATTATTACATCATTCCAAGAAATGTAGAAAACATGATTCACACGGAGCTTGGACTGAATGCTGTTTATATTTTCCTACAAATATTTATATTTCCCATGTTTTGTAGGAAACAGTCAAGAGAAATGTCAGCATCATTTAACAAGACGATAATTAACTGCCTTATATGAAATTGGGAGTGAGTGAGTGTTAATCCCTGACTTATTACTACTTCCATGGAACTATCTGACAATGGACTAGGCATTCATTTTGTGTTGCTGTTTAGCAAGTTACAAAATCTTACAAGCTTGAAACAATAATTATTTTTCTCTGTTTCTGCAGTTCTAGAATTTAGAAGCAGATTTGTGGCGTGAATCTTACTCTAGCTTTCTCATTAGATTAAAATCAAGACTGGATGTGTTATAGTTGTTTGAAGATTAAAAGGCATCTCTTTATGTACAGCTCCCTGCTATGGATATTGGCAAGAGGCCTCAGTTCTTTGATATATGTACCTCTGTATGGCACTCTTGAAAAGCACCCATACCATGTCGCCTCCTTTTCTTCAGACCAAGTGATCCAAGATTAAAAAAAATAAAAATAAAACATACATCACAGTGTTCTTTATAACCTAACCTTGGAAAACATTCAGTGCTTTACTTCAATACAATATTAGCTATACAAGTCAGCGCTGAGTAACATGGGAGAAGAATACACAGAGATATTAATAATAAGATGCAGTGATCAAAGAATGCTTTTTAGTGCAGAACCATTAAAAAATTATAGTTAACAACCAAATACAGCTGCAGAACTAATTTGAGTATTGTATATTATATTTACTAGAATTATCTTACAGAGTGAGACTCTGGATGATTTTTTGCATGAACTATGGGATGATCAATATTTTTATTTATACTCAGATTTGATAATATTTGACTTTTCAGTATACCATTCCATTGTTTCTAGTCTACTCAGAACTATTTTCAATGATGCAAACTGGACATTTTCCTTCCTCAATACCATTAATAGCCTGGAACTAACAAAAAGACCAACCATGTATCAGTTATGATTGTCATCCATATGGCT
>PVJX010030524.1:0-22096 GCA_004027295.1 Dolichotis patagonum
AAAAAAGTCAAACTATCTTTATTTGAGGATGACATGATCATTTACCTAGAAGACCCAGTAAGTTCCAACAAAAACTCATAGAATTAATAAACAAATTTGGCAAGGTACTAGAGTATACAAACCAATGCACAAAATCAACCTCTTTCTTATATACTGATAATTAAATCACTGGAAAAGAAATTAGGTCTGCAGTTCCATTGACAATAGCACAAAGAAAAATTAAAAACTTAGGAATTAACCTAACCAAAGAAGAGAAAGATCTCTTCCACAAGGAAGACTACAGCACTCTGAGAAAGGAGATTAAAGAGGACATCAGAAAACGGAATGATATCCCCTGTTCCATCTTACTCCAGAAAGAATGATTATAATCAAGAAATGACATAGTAACAAATTTTGGTGAGGCTAAATTGTTGATTGGAGTATAAATGTGTATGACTACTATGGACAGCAGTATGGAAAATCCTGAATAAACAAAAAACAGAAATTCCATTTGACCCAGCTGTTCTTCAAAGTATCTTCCCAAAAGAGTTAAAAATATCATATTGCAGTGATACATACATACTCCTATTTATAGCAGCACAACCCACAATGGCTAAATCTTGGAAGGAGCTTATATGCTCACCAACAGATGAACTGGTAAAGTCAATTTGGTATTTATATACAATGGAGTACTACCAAAGATAAATTTGAATCATTTATAGAAAAATAAATATATCTTGAAAACACTGTGAATGAAATAAATCAAACACAGAAGCTTAAACACTACATTTCTTTTATATGACAACCCAAATTATATATCATTGATAAAGCAAAATAAAAGATGGATAAAAGGAAACAGGGAGATCAATCTTTGGCAAATGGAGAGGAAATAAAGAGATGGAAGTAGAAGAGAGGAAAAAAATGGAAAGGAAAGTGAGATGTGTTAAGTGTATGTACTACCTTCCTAAAATGTATGTAATCATTATGTATTAAAAACATGTATTAATAAAAATTAAATATAAGAATATGTATGGGAGGATTTTTCCTAAAAATAACAGAAGTCATATATGAGTAACCCACAGTAAATATTATACTGAAGGAAGAAAAATTGAAAATATTTCTTCTAAAGTCAGAAATAAGACAAAAATATCCACTCTCATCACTCTTGTTTGAGCCAATATTTGTAATTCTAGCCAGAGCAATTAGGCAAGAGAAAAAAAAAGGGGGGGGGATGCAAATAGGAAAGGAAGAAGTTCCATTGAAAACTCTAAAAACTCTACCAGAAGATTCTAAGATCTGACAGACAGATCCAGCAAAAAGACAGTAGAAAATCAACACATAAAAATCTCTTGCTTTCCTATCCACCAATGACAAACCTCCCAGAAAATCATAAAAACAATTCCTTTCACAAAAACTTAAAAATATACCATGGAACCAAAACTTATACAAGGAAGTGAAAGACATTTTTAATGAAAATTGCAGAACACTGAAGAAACAAAGTAGACATTACAAAATGAAAAGCCCTTGCCTGCTCATGGATCAGCAGAACTAATACTACTAAAATGGAACCTTGCCTAAAGTAATCTATAGATTTACTGTAATTACTAAAATACCAGCATTTTTCACAAAACTAAGATAAAACCTGAAATCAATATAAAAAAATATGAAAGAACAAAAGACCAAGAACAGTGAAAGCAGTTCAGAGCAAAACCAGCAATGCTGGAGGCACCACAATACCTGATTTCAAATTTCACTACTAAGCCATAATTAAACAAACAAACAAATATAGTATTGGATCAAAAATAGACACACAGACCAATGGAATAGAAGATGCAGAAACAAATCCATGTACCTACGAATATATGCTGGAGAAAAAGTAGCCTCCTTAACGAATAGTGCTGGGAATACACACTATTTGCATGCAGAAGATTGAAACTAGATCAGTATCTCGCACTTTGCACTAAAATCAAATAAAAATGGATCAAAGAACTAGGTATAAGATCAAAAACTTTGAAACTCCTAAGAGAAAACACAGGAACAATATTTGAAGCAACAGACACAGGTAAAGATTTTCTGATAGGAGTCTGGGAACGCAGGAAATAATATCAGTCATGAAAGGGAATACATCAAACTAAAAAGCTGCACAGTAAATGAAGCAAACAACAGAGTGAAGAAACAGCCCACAGAATGGGCTGCTTATTCTTTGCTAGTTATTCTTCTGGTAGAAGATTAATGTCTAGAATACATGAACTAAAAAATTAACTCCAAAAAATCAAATAACATAATCGATAAATGGGGAAATAAATTGAATAGACATTTCTCAAAAGAGACACAAGTGGCCAACTACTAAATGAAATAATACTCAACATCTTTAGCCACTAGTGAAATATAAATCAAAAGTACACTGAGGTTTCGTCTTAACCAATCAACATGGCTATTATCAAGTATACAAAAAACAGTGAATGCTGGTAAGGATGTGGGGATAGCCCTCCCCACAGTTATTGGAGGCAAGCCCTCCAACACAGTTATTGTGAATGTAAACTACTATAACCCTATGGAAATCAGTATGAAGAATCCTCAGAGGACTAAAAATACAAATATCATTTGATCAGGCTATTTTACTCCTTGGTATATTCACAATGAATTAAAAACAATACTACAGTGATAGATGCATACCCATGTTTATTACGGTGCAATTCACACAGGCTAAGCTGTAGAACAGCCTAGACACTCATCAACAGATAAATGGATATTTAAAATATGGTGCATATATACAAATGGAATATTATTTAGACATAAAGAATAAAATCATGTAATTTACAGGAAAAAAATGAATGGAAATGGAGAACATGATGTTAAGTGAAATAAGCCAGACTCAGGTAAATAGCATATGTTTTCTCTTACATGAACAATATTTAAAAAGAAAAAAAAGGAGAACAAGAAACTAGAGGGTAAACATCTAAAAGGAAGATAGGCATAATAGGGATGAAAATAAACTCTGCTACATGTACCAATATGCCAAAATGAAGCTATTATTCTGTATGAATATGCACTGAAAAAGAAAGAAACAGTACAGTGCAAAAACAAAACAAAAATAAAAACCCAAACAAAACCCAACAAAGACTACTTTATGCCTTTTACCTTTACTCTGTTTGGTCCCATCCCTAGCCAGCCCCATGGGCAGAGCTAACCTGCCCAGCCACAATCTTAGCCCACACTTGCCTAGCAGTTACTGGGAAAAAAACCTACAGAGCTCATTACCCAAAGGAACAACCTCTAGTCAGACACAAAAACTCTGACTGCAGCCATGAGGTTTCAGCATAGCAGCGCTTTTTGGTCTCAGACAGGGCCCTGGCCACCATATTTCTAAAATGATTGGAAACTTCCCAGACTTTTACAAAGCATTTTTAGGCAACTAAGTTAAGGTGCTAAAATTCCAGGCTTCGGGCATGGGGATGAGAAAGGAGGAGATGCAATTTCCAGAGAGTATCCAGAGCCTCTGAAATGATAGCATCCCACAATCAACATCTGCTGTTCTCCCGGAGGGCATCAGGCATTTGAACAAGCTGCTCTGTGAAGCATGTTCAGGATAAGTTCCTCTTTCCTCTGCTCAGCGTGACTGGGAGGGCCACAGCTCCTAGTCCTTTCACACCCACGCAGTGTCACCACAAGCACACCTTTACTTTAGCTCAAATTTTCTGACCGAATTTCTCATGAAGAGGTTGTTCAAAAAGAAATGAAATTATTGTACACTTCTCAAGTTTGATTTCACTGTGAATGTCTGGAACAGTGGTAAAATGACAGAATTTTTCTCTCAATTTTCACGCATACAGCACAGTACTGCTAACTAAAGGTATCCTTGTATACAGCAGGTCTCTAAAATGTTTTACTTTTGTACAACTGAAACATTACACTCACCAATCAGCAACTCCTCTCAGCCCCAGCACTCACCATTCTACCTTCTGAATCTATGAACTTAATGATGTTAGATACAATATTTGTGTTTTTGTGAACATTTTCATTCAATTTTCACAATGTCCTCAAAGTTCACTCATGTTGTAACACCACAGGATATCCTCCTTTTTTAAAAGGTTGCATAAAATATATTCCACTGTTTATGGTATTTTCTTTCTCTATTCATATATCAGTGGGCATTTAGGATGCTTCCATATTTGGCTATTATAATGATGTAATAAATAGAAGTGTAGAAGTGGCAAATATTTTTTGATATCCACCTATTGAATATATAAAAGTGAGGTTTCTAGAGCGTATGGTAGTTCTATTTTCAATTTTTTGAGGAACCTCCATATTATGTTCCACAGTGGCTGCACCATTTTACGATCTCACCAACAGCATTCAACAGTTCTAATTGCTCCACATGCCTGCCAATACTTATCTTCTTTTTATAGTGGCTGTCCTGATGAGTGTGAGATGGTAACTCCCTATAATTTAAATTTGCATTTCCTTGATGATTTCATGTTTGTTGGCTATGTGTTTATTTTCTTTGGAGAAATATCTATTCAAGTTCCCTGCCTATTTTAAAATTAGGTTATTTATTATTGTGTTATTGACTTGAAGGGGTTCTTTATAGAGTCCAGATGTTAACTCCTTATCCAGTATATGGTTTGCAAATATTTTTTTCCCACTTTATTGACTGTCTTTGATTTTCACCGTTGTTTGTTTCCTTTGCAGTGACCTTTTGATTTCTTTCAATGATTAAAATTCTTAACAATTTAAGTTCTTTGTGTCAATAATGAGCACACTGCTCCTTCTACCTAGATTTCCGGGCTATTCCCAAATTATGATGCCATATAGCAGTTTTCCTCAAGATACTGTTTGTAAGCCACTGCACTGGAACCAAATATTAACATGCAGATTTCCTGAGCCCTTTCCCTTTGGTACTAAGCTAGACTCTCTGAGAATCTGTATTTCTAGCAAAATTTGCAAGGGATTTTTCAATAAAGTGTAAGAAACACAACTAAATGGCACACAAGGAAAATCCACTTTGTAAATGGATCTTGCCTGAAAAAACTGCCGAGTTACATGGCACTACAGCAATGGAATCATGGGTAGCCAAATCCAGTCCGCTCTACAGGGCACATCCGAGCATGTTAGGAGAAGGTAGTTACAGCTGGGGCTTAAATATCTACACGTTAGAGACAATTCATAGCCATCTTAATATTCCCTGACAGAATTCATCCTGTCTTGCTCTATCAACTTCCAAATCTACCATGTCAAAACATCCATTTAAATAAACTACTATAATCCTCATGCCTTCATTTTAGTTTAACAACTGTTTATCAAGCATGCACAGAGGACCTAATTAATGTGTACCAAGCACTCTCCCTGGCCTCAAAGAACTTATGATCTATATCAGTTCTGTGTAATAGAGAAATACCATGAGCTACATATGAAATTTTAAATGTTCTCATAGTCATGTTAAAAAAGTGAAAATAGTGAAATTTTAATATTTTATTTAACCCAATATATCTATAATATCATTTCTATGTAATCAATATAAAAATTATTAATAGTATAGTTTTACATTCATGTTTCTCTACCAAGTTGGAATACTTATCCCTTACAGTGAATCTCAATTCAGACCAGTAGCCTTAAGTACTCAGTAGCTTCATGGGGTTGGTGGCTACAGTATTTCTAGGTAGAGAGAAAGGAACAAATTCTTCCACAGTAAAATTCCATAGTGGTACATGCAACCAACTGTAAGGAAAGCAGTTGTGCATTACTGTAACTTCAAAACAAGAGATGTGCCTGGGACAGCGAGGGCTCGGCACAGAAGGCCTTCCATCACTCTCAGCATCTAGATTTCCTCAGCAGGCTGCAGAGGGAAGATATTCCATGCTGATTCAGTGAGCACCTTTTCTTCCCTGCCTTTTCAGGGGAGCTGGTCTTGAACCGCTCATTACAAATGGTGGAAGTCATGCCATGTCTCAATTTAGCTTCTAATCGCACAACACTAATTAACATCATCTTTTCTATGTTTCAGTCTCATTTACTTCAGAAATCAACTTCCTCTGGAAAAGTTTTTATTATGTTCATTCTAACATTGAAACCTGTGTGTAAGGCAATCATTTTATAAAATTCAAATGTACTTTATTTCAGAGGAATAGAAATGTTTCCCTGCTAATCAGTTTATTAGACCTGCTTTTTACTTCCAAATCAGCCCAAATCAGACAGTCATGATAATGTCTCTGATGCTTAGCTTCAGAATGAATATAAGTAATAATTCAGAGTTTAAAGGGGTGAAAACCAAGGGAATGAAGATTTTTCCTTTGGAAGCAGACCCGTGATCCTAAGATGACCAAAGGTGGAGGCAAACAGCCTAGCAGCTTCAGGGCCAGTGCTTCCATTCTGGTTCCTGTGCTTGGATCAAAAACAGAAAACATACAAATTTGTCTTAATGATCTGTAAGCTTCTTTTGGTAAAGCATATTTTCATCTGTTTTTCTCTAATATTTATCTCTAGTCACTTTCTCTTATGTCAATAATGATTTTTATAATTTCTTATGAAAAGTGTGTTTTGAGTCTATTTAAACAGTTTTAGTAGAAACTGTGAAAACACTGGAACAACTTTCCCCAGGCATAATTAACTGCATTTATTATTTCTGTAAAATCTTGATTCATCAGATGATATCATCATGTAGTGGAGAGACTCTCATGCAGGGTGGGAAGATAAATCAGGCTTCCATCTTGTCAAAAGCTAAATATTAATGTGAGGTGATTTTAATGTTTTTCCCTGTCAGCAATCATACAGCTTTCCCTTCAGGATCCTATAAGGTTATGATTACTTGAGCATGCCAATGGATTCTATTTCTAGTTTTGTGCCCCCTACAAATGATTTTTGACCTTTCATAAATTCACAAGTAAATGTAAAGAGAATCACACCTTAATTTTGCGAGTCTGCAAATCTTACAAGAGGAAAACAGAATTCTGACCATATTTGAGGCAGCTAAAAGATGGATAAGTTTCTATTTAAACCCTACAGATGTAAAGTACTGCTAAAATTTGCATTTTATATTAACTATGGAATATTAGGATATTTTCAAATGATCATTTTATCAACACTTAAACAGAACTCAGGTATTATGTGCAGATAGCAATTAAGGTTAATGGCTCGATGAAACTATCAAAATTACATTTCTAAAGTAAATATTTTTAATTCCCCCCAATATGTTCCTTAACATACATAAAAGCTGGTATAACCATGACCACAGCACACTGTTACCTCCTCCAAGTTACTTCACGTTTCTTGCTTCACTCTGCTTCATCTATAAAACTGTAGACCAGGCTAGCTGACATGTAGGAAACCATCAGTCACAAAAACTATTGCATACAACTAATATTAACTACTTTCAAGGCATTTATATCTGACGGAAAGCTTAGATATAAGAAACTCAACAGCATCCCTTTCAAAGATGAAAAAATCGGGGTCCTAAAATTGATTCAAGATCAGGTTCAGAGTCAAGTTCACAAAGAGAAACCCTAGAAGGAAACATTAATTAGCCCTGCTTTTAAAGGCTGATGGGATGAATTTTGTGCTGCAATAAAAATCATAGCAGCTATAACGAAGTAACTGACATTTGCACACGACAAATTTGAAGTAAATCTACAGGAGCTACTCATGTAAAATGAATTGGAAGACTAGAAGTAATAAAAGAACAAATAGGGGCACTCCAGCAGCCATTGTAGAGGGTTCCCGCCAGTAACCAGCTTAGGTGTGCAGGCAGTGGCCAGCCCTGCACCCACGTGCACCCCAGCAGCCATTGTGGAGGATCCCCACTGGTAACCAGCTCAGTCTGGAGGCAGCAGCCGGCCCCAGCTCTGCGTGCAATCCAGCACCCACTGGGGAGCCACCACAGGCTAGGAAAAGCAGCAGCCAGTCCTGTAGCAGTGCACTCAATGGCCACCATCAGATACCTGTAACTAGCACTGGCTAGAAGAACCAGCCTTGCTTCAGAGAAATTGTAGCCAATGGAGGAAGTGCCTGGGACATCACTACATGCTTGTCAGGAAGAACCCAGGAACATGTCAAGATGAAGAAGCAAAAAGCAGTCTCTGGCCTCCAATCCAAGCAGAGGAAGCCCAGGAAATGTAAACACAGAAGAGACTGGGAGTTGCACACCTGAAATTTCTGAAATGACTGCAACTGAAGTAAAGAAACAACTTCATGAGGCTATAAAAGAAATTAGAATAAAAATACTATCTCAGATAAAAGAAGAAATGAAAAACATAACAAAAGAATTGCTAAGCACCTCTAAAGAAGACATAGATTAAAAAAAATAGAGGAGCACAGGAAAATGAGGAAAGTATTGGGTGAACAATATAAAAAAAAGAATATATGAAACAGATTCAAATAGATATCAAGGAAATTGAAAACTCCACTGAAGGCTGGCAAAACCACTTGAAAGAAATGGAAGATAGACTTTAGGCCTTGAAGGCAGGATGGAAGCCAGCAATTACAAAAGGAAAAAACTCTTAAGAATAACAAGGAACCAGAAAATAACAATTCAGTGGCTGCAAGATGACACGGAGAAAAATAATTTAAGAATGGTAGCTATCAGTGAAAAGACAAGAGTCAACACAAATGACATAAAGAGACTTCAGAAGTAATAGCAGACAATTTCTCAAGCGTGGGTAAAGAACCTGACATTCAGATAAGCAAGGCATATAGAATTCCAACTATCTATAACCAAAATATACCCATATCCAGACATATAATAATCAGGATCCCAGAAATTCAGTGCAAGAACAGAATATTAAAGACTGTTAGACAAAAGAAACAGATCACCTATAAAGGAAAACCCATCAGAACCACAACAGAATTCTCAACACAAACCATCAAGTCAAGAAGAGCTTGGAGTGAAGTATTTCAAGTCCTGAAAGAAAGTGACTTCCAACTCAGACTGAAATACTCTGAAAAACTATCTTTCAGAACTAATGGAGAAATAAGATATTTGTATGACAAGGAACAACTGAAGGAATTCATGATCACCAAACCAATCCCTACAAAGTGTATCGAAGTATATTCTGGAGAGAGATAAAAATGACCGTGGTCTCAGGAACAGCAGCAGAGTGGGATGGCTGAGCTAGGCAGACAATTGAATGGAGGGGAAAAATAGGGAGTCAATGGCAGGAAAAATCATGGCAGAGATGAACCAGTGCATGTTGGCCATCACCATTAATATATATGGCCTCAATTCACCAAAAAAAAAAAAAAAAAGCACAGGTAGAGTAAATCAGGAGACAAGGTCCATCAATATGCTTTATACAAGAAACACATTTAACTAGAAAGAAAATTCATAGACTGAAAGTCAAAGGAGAGACAGCAATATTCTGTGTGACAGGGAACCATAAAAAAGTAGGGATAGCTTTTCCATCAATGGCAGAAGGAATAAGAAAGACATGGTATTTTTATACAATGGAAAGCTACTCAGCTATAAAAAAAATATTGCCTCAAGTCTCTTGTATGTAAATAGATACAACTTGAGATCATGATGATGGATGAAATGGTTCAGAGTCACATGGGTGAACATCGTATTGTCTCCCTAGTATAAGAAACTAAAGGGGTTAGTGGGATCCCAAAATGCACAATAGATATTCTGAAAGTGAAAGAGGAGGAAATGTCTAAAAAGGGAAGATAGTGGCCACTGTTAATCTACTATTGTGTTTTGAAACCCATATTGTTTTCATAGTTCTGTTTAGTTTGGGTTTATGTTGCTGTTTTGTTTGATTATATTTGATGGCATGGACAGCTATTTCAAAGATAACAAAATATATTATGGTAGCCATTATTGATTTCCTATTATCTTGCTTTGAATCCCTGTACTGCTTTCATTGTTTTGTTTTGCTTTTATTCTATTTTGTTTTGTTTGATTGTATCATGTCTGATGGTATAGGCAGCTACTTTGAAGATAACAAGAGGCATTATGGTAACCACTGTTGTTTTGAAAGTCCTGTATTGCTTTCATTGTTTTGTTTTTATTGGTCTTATTCTGTTCTATTTTGTTTGATTTTATTATACCTGATAGCATGGATAGTTATTTTGAAGATAACAAGAGGCAGTATGGTAGCCATTATTATTTCCTTTTATCCTGCTGTGAAATCCTGTACCATGTTCATTGTTTTGTTTTCATTGACTATTCTGTTTTATTTTGTTTTTATTCTCTACAAAATAAAAATAATTAGAAAAATAGTTTGTCTTTGCTAAAAAAAGAGTAATTATTTAAAAAATGTTGCTGTATAAACTACATTCACCTTTGATTTTATTTAGGTTAGTTTATATAACTTACAAATGTCAATTCAAATGTACTATACATTTTAAAATCCATATTTATGGTGGCCTTTTCTCTAAAAGTCCAACTTCAAAAGGTGAAGAACAAAGGTACACCCTAGTTAGACAAAGGTCTCAACATCCGGAAAAAAATGTTAACCACTTTTAACTGTCAGTATGACACATTATTAAATGACAGAACTAACTACTATCTGTGAATAGTGCTTCAAATGAGATCCAGTGTAAAACTTGGAAGGTTTAAGTATGTTACTTTAAAAAATGACATCAACCTAAATGTTTTTATGGAAAAACAACCTAAGTCAATTTTATCATTTAAGACTACACTGTCCAACACGGCCACATGCAACTGCGGAACACCTGAAATACAATGGCTAACCTGAATTCAGATGTACTCTCCATGCACAGCTGCAGCAGATTTCAAAGAACTGGTAACCAAAATAATGTAAAATATCTAATACATCTATATTTTATATTTATTTACACTTATATATAAATGACTTGTATTTAAGTTGATATATTCACATACATTTAAATTTTATATTGCCACATTAATGTTACATTTACTTATAAATTATACTACACATTGTGTTTTATATTTAATTATATTTTGCTTTTTATATAGTTTTTTCTATTTTACATTGAAGTAATGTTTGTGATATTTTGGTCTAAATAAAATATACTATCAAGTTAATTTCACCTCTTCATTTTTAGCATTTTAAACTAAGAACATTTTACTGCAACTAAGGTGCTTTAAATCATACATATGGCTGCCATATTTTTGTCACAAAGCCTTGGTTTAAAACACTAAGCAAATCAGCAAAGAGGCAGACAGAAATTCCATAATTTTGGTCACTAATATTCTGTACCAGTTTTGTGCCTAGATTTAGAGATGGCACTACAAATCAAAAATTACACATATATAAAAAATCTAAAATTATATATAAACCTGTATATATGTGACACACGAAATGGTTGCACTCCACATTATCACAGTAAATTGTTCTAAAAGGTGTAAAACCATGAACAAAATGCACCATTTGTTCCAAATCAGATTCATGTGAATTATAATTGGAATAGATGAATTATTGTAAGATCATCAGATGTGAAGATCAGGACAATCTGTTTATCTGTCTCTCTTTCCATACATAAGCAATATACACATAAATATAAGCATATAAAATATAAGTATTTAACAGGTTAATTATATAGTGTGAAGGAAGAACTTATAGTGAATGTATATGCCACAAGTATATAAAATTGCACATAAGGTTATAGTCAGCAATCAGAGGACGATTAGGAAGACAATATTCTCACTTATTAAGGTTAAATTCATAATTGGGGCCTCTTATGACTTATGGCTTATGATTGAGCTGTGCCTTATGATTCCATAGGATCTTTTAGCTGCCATCTCCTGGGTCCAACCTCCTCTTTTCATGGAAAGGGGGAATTGAGCTCAAGAGGGCAGGAAATTTCCTCACGGTACAGAATAAGCCTTGTTTCACTGGCCTTACGTTACTGAAATAAGCAGACACCAGCATGAGGTTTATGAAATGTCACTGTTGTACGCAAATCCTGTAAAGAAATCACCACAGATCCTTTCTCTGGAAACAACACGTATTTCAGGACCTTTCTTGGTTAACTTGTAGCAGCTAAGTAATGTTTGAGTTTGGTCTGGCTGGTGAGCAAGGGATGAAGTCAACATTAAACGGAATCAGAAAGAAAAGGAAAAAAACCACTATTTTCATGTACCCCCACCCCCAACTAACAGTCGCCCTTGCCTTTACTGGATCATCTACTTGGTGTCGTCTGAGGACAGAGGGTCCTCTTTCCCTGTTCTACTTTCTCTGGGACTAAGATTATGGGATTAAGTAGCAAAACCCAGCGCTGAAAAAACACAAGACAGGTTGTTTTGATGGGGATCTGGAAACAAGGTCCCTGGGTATTGCCCTGGTAGGGCGGCCCAGATAGAATAATCAGAAAGTTGCAGGAAGGCATAGAGCTCTAGATCAGGAACACAGAGAAGAAACAAGCAAGAAGCAAAAGGGGGGAAATGTAGAATTTATATGCTTCACACTGATGTCAACACCACATGTGGCAACATCTAAGAGACAACACTGCACGAGAGGCCACTCCTGGCCTTCAGGGACAGCATCAGCTGAGTGGAGAAAGTCCCTAGGTGATGGGGGCCAGTCCTCCTCCTCACGTACCTTGGGAACCATGGCTTTGGAATGGCACTGGAATGGCACCTACTTTGGTAGCCTCCACTCTCCGTGCACCAGTGTTCACATTTTTAGAAATACCCAGTACCATGACCACAAGCACAGCTGTTGCTTCCCACACTTTAGGAGAGACAATTACTTTCTTGTCCCTCTCCACCTTAATCAGCCTCTATCCCTTCTCTTTCAAGTTAACCCACCCTCCCTACCTTCTTCTCTCAGCCTAAACTCAATCTTTTTCTCCTTTTTTTTTCCATCCTCTTCCCTCTCTTCAACCAGAGTTCTAAACCCACATCATTTGGTTCTTTTCTCTACCACAACAGAGAAACTTTCCCTGGTGGCTCAACACCAGTCCTCTTCGCATTTAACCTTTGGCCAGGCTTCTCTTTCCCTTCTCAAAAATTTCCCTTCCTTGATTTCTCAGGGAAATATTAGTGCTCCCTAAGTTTTCTATTATGAAAAAGAGAACTGGAAGTGAGTGATGTGGTGATGGTAGGTAATGGGATTCATTTTAATATGTCTGTTCTTAGAAAGTAGCTGGAACACTTTAGAGTCACTCTAGTACAGACACTCTCCCCAGCTGGAATGAGAGGACCTTTGTCCTCTTAAATCCAGACTGTCAAGATTAAAAATTATTATTTATGTATTCAGTGGGTCCATCACTTAACACATATACTTTGTGATTTTCACTCTTAAGTATTCTATTACATTCAGTTGGTTTTTTTTTCAGTCATCCTTTTTATGAATTTTCTGCTAAAGATTTCAATCCTTGAAATGTTCTAATGTCATGTTAATACAAGTCTCCTATCTTCCACCAATACCTCTGGCACTTCCACCACCACCCCACACATAATTGGAATCAGTCCTGTGTTTGCACCAACTAATGCACTTAATTCTTCCAATGTGCAGATGATCAAATTTGCTGGAGGTCACTCAGCTAATAAGGGACACAGATGTACATCAGGTTCCAGATGAAGACTTATTCACTCGTATTCTCTTCCCTACCTCTGCACATTCATAATCTCCATATTCTGTAAGGACTCCCAACTCCCAACCCGTTTTCAGCTGCCTAATTCTTATTGGTCCTTCAAGGCTCAACTCTAGAGCCATCACTCTCTGAATCACTCTCAGTTTCCTTGTCCTCCTCTCCTGCATGGGTGGGGAGCCCCAGCAATGAGACTCATCACTGCCACCCCATCTCATGCCTCTCTTTACTCCCACAGTGCTTTTGCTGAAAGGATAAGTGTCAGCTGATGCTTCTTTCTCCTTTCTCAGGCTGTAAGCTTTTCCAGAGCATGGTAGGGTTGGGGTCTTGTCTTACGATTCCAAGCATTTACCACAGGGCATGGCACATGGTAAATATACAAACACATGTTGAATGTGGAGTAAAGTAACCAGATGTCTCATTTGCTCATGTTCACTCTTGAATGATGTTATCTGACTTAGCAGGAGAGAGTGGCAATTCTCATTATGAGCAACACAGTGCATCATTTTCCTAATAATTTATAAGATCATTCTCTCCCACTAGGTTTACGTTGGGACAAACAGTAACCATTAACTGAAGAACTGCCACTTCTCAGAAACGAAAGTCTATTTTTCACCCACACCACTCCTTACTCTCAACACATTCCCAGGCTGACATTCTCTCCCTTCTACTACGAAGGTTAAAATTGTCAATCTTAAGTAATATGCCTACAATCACAGTGAAGAAAGGCTTGGTTGTAAAAGCATGCACAAAATGCTCTGTCATGTACAGTCTTCCTTGCCCTGGTCAGATTCACTGGTATTTGTGGAAATTACATATAGACCCAAAGTAAACAACCTAAGAACAAACCCATGTTAGCTTGGATGCTGGAAAAGGGAAAGCATGGCCATCTATCATTTACAGAGATTTCGAAAAAGTTCTCTCATGGAATTATCCATGGCAAATCCTGCTTAAAATCTGACTTTTCTTATCATTTATATGGATATTATAATATTTATTTTCCTCAAAGGGGTTTGAGCACCAAGTGAAGATCATGTTTGCCATATGCTTTGCTAAGGAAGTAGATGCCCATTTCAGAGCACTGTACCAGGGCTGTGTTTGTCAAATAGTAGAGAAAAGTTCTGAGCATCAGAACCACCTGAACTGTCAGTAGCAGATGGGAATCAGACTTAACAAGCCCCAGATGATTCTATGGGACACTAACTTTTCAGAAATACCAATTAACCACAATGCCTCTCCAATTCTAAGGTTCACATGGGATCTTGTTAGAATGCAGACTGAAGTTCTGCAGGTCTGGAAGGGAGCAGCAAGCAGACTGAGAGTGTACCCCTACCACAAGCACCCGGGGGAAACCTGGTGCTGGTTCATGGACCACATCTGAGCAGCAGGGGCTTGGAATATCTATCCCCACTGGAACAAATAAGCTTTGTTACATTGATAGATCAGAGATCACACTTGTCAACTTCAGAGACCGTTTTATATAAAGCCCAGGCTTTCCGTATTGGTGCCAAATCCACCCGGGTCACTCAAAATCAAAGTGGGACACATATCCTATCACAGGTAACGCATGGCATCCTTCTCAGATATAGACAGCAGGCTCGTGTTTCACACATGACACAGTAATTCCTTGCTGCTGCTTGAGTCTGACACACTGTACAGAGTATTGTATGTATGTTATCTCTACTCCCCGCCCTAAGCCCACAAAGTGAATACACCTGCTCTCCAGATACAGCAACAGTAAGGAGAGACTAGAGAGCTTTAGTAACGTGTTGGAAGTCCTATGGCTAGAGAGGTGTTTCGGCTGGGCTTCACAAACTGTTTCAACGGGGATCAAAAGCCTGCGTGTCCCCTGCAGCCCTCATGGCACTAGATGAAACTGTGGCATGGAATAAGACGGGTAGGGAGTCAAGAAAAATAAGAAGAAAATGTTTGCCCTTTACTATTGAGTTTAGGGCTGAGTCTACATGGGTGTGTGTGTGGGGGGGGATAAGGCGCTAACAGCAGGCTAAAACATGCTTATAGCACCCTTGACCATAGGTGCCCTAAGATTGATACTGTAGGTGGAGCTAAAGGACACTAGTGACCAGTGAGCTGGTCATTAATACTAGCCCCTACCTTCAGGTTTCTCGCTGTCAACTTCAGTCAGCAAAGAGAAAAATTCTTCCTGATCCTGATCCTGTGGCCTATCACGTCCCACACCCTCTCCTTCACGAGGCTTCTGTAACCTTAGAGTTCACACCAAGCACAGGTTTGCCCTACTGTGTCACGTCCTGGTGCCACACCTGCCGACCTGGAAAAACTGGATATGCCTGAATGAAGTACCATTAAGGACTGAAAATACGGCAATTTGAAGGTTTCCTCTGAGTAACAAAATTATCTCTAATTTTCATAAGAGGGAGGGGAGAGAGCTGCACAACAAAAAGGCAGTAACAGCAGACACACACTCAAGGGCACTCAGTGGGGAGGAGAACCACTACGAAACAAGCCCTCCTGCAATCACCAGCCAGTCTCTACATTCAGGATCTTTTGGGCGAAAATCGGGCACTTTTTTAAACCTCTCCACTATGAAGTTTCCTAAAGATTCTTCTTTCATTCAACAGTACAATTATTTACCTCTGTAATAAAAAAAATATACAATTGGAAAGCAGTGACTCCTGCAGTTTAAAAAATATGTCTTTGCCTGAGATACATATTTGAACTACTAAGGATTCCAAACTAATTTTGTCCCCATGGTATTCCCTACATAGGATGCTTCAAAAATAAAAACTGAAACCTAAAAAGAAACTTGTGTGAAAACTCACTGAAAACGCATTAGGAAGACTTTCCTGCTTCACTCCCCACCTAAACAGATCTCACTAACTCTAAACCAGTAAGCCACTCAGAAGCCAGTTGGAGAATTTTCTAGAGGGCCTTTGCTGAAATGTACAGAAACGAACCTGTTTGCAATGAGTCATAATTTACAAAATCTTAATGATCATTCTCAAGCCAGCTGTACATTCCAGGCTCTTATTATTATAGTTACCCACATCTCCTTTAGTAAGGTTCCCATTTGGGGTCATGCACAAAACTGTGTGTTGTGCCGATTTTTTAAAATGCTATCTAAGAGGAGCGAACAAGGTGCTCACTCTCAACCATAAGTTTGTCCAACCAGAGAATTAATACCAGAGGGTGGGCGCGGTACTTTGAAGCCCCCAAAGAGAAGCTGAAGCGCTTTGGGGGACTCCAAGCAAAAAGGCAGTGGGAGAGGTTAAGGGGCAGCGTTGTGCAGGATATGATACACAGGATATGGGGCCGGGAAGACGTAAGGCAGGATATGTCCGTTTCTAAAGGAAGCAGGAGCTGCACCAGCAGCGGGGCAGGAAAGGCGGAGTCAGCAGCACCCAAGGGAAACCGGCGCGCCTGGGTTTGCTACACTCTGGCCTGGAACCGGCCTGCTTAGGGACTCCGGCCCCGTCTAGTCTGAGCTCGGTGAGGAGCAGCCCTCAGCGCCAAGCTCAGGCCCACGGGCACCGGTGGTTATAAAAGCTACCCACGTGCCCTCGGCCGCCCCAGTCACAAGAGCGACCCTGGGGAAGAGAAAGCAGACACCGGGCACCGCGGCAGGTGGACTGCTCCGCGAGTCAGCCCCGGGCACGAGTCCCCGCCCAGAAGGGACCTCGGGACGCGGGGGCTCGGCGCGGGCGGGCGAACGTGGGTGCGGGCGAGGGCGAGGGCGAGGGCGCGGATGCTGGGGCGGCGGGGCCGGCGCCAGATGCGGCGGAGCCCGGGGCGCTTCCCTCCGGCGCCCGGCACGCGCGCATCCTCCCGCCCTTTGCAGGCCCGGGGGAGGAGGCGGGGAGGGGAAGGGGCTCCCGCGTTCCCGGCGACCCGCCTGTCACCTGCCGCCGGCCCGGCGAGCCCGGCCGCCCGCAGCTGGGCGTCTCCCGCTGCGCCCCCGCCCCCGCCCAGGCCCCAGCCCCGGCCGCAGGCCCCAGGGGGCAGGTACCTCGGAGCCCCGGCCCCGGGAGCCTCGGGGCCGCGCTCGGAGCGTCCCTCCAGCTCCTTGTCCGACGTCGGCGTCCGCAGCCGCGCGGGGAGGGCGGGGAGCGCAGGCCCTTCCTGCACGGCCGCCGCCAGCCGGAATCGCGGCCGCGGAGCCCTGCGCGCCGCAGCGCAGCGCAGCTGCCGGGGAGCCGGCGCCCTCCCCTCGCGCCCCTCCCCGCCCCGCCGGGCCGCGGCCTGGCGGCTCCCGCGCTCCCTGCCTCCAGGCTCGGGCTGGCGGCGGGCCGGGCCCTCTCTGCGGGACCCTGGGCTGGGGGACGCCGGGGCGACGTCTCACCTTGTTAGGGGAGGGTCGAAGATGGACGCAGCGCGTCTCCCCCTCACTACTCTCCTTGACCCCTGTCTCCTGGGGTGTCCCCCGCTCCGATCTGCCGCCCCGGCGCCCCCGCCCCTGCTGTCCCCAAGGTGTTCCACGTGTCCATACCGTTTGCGTCACAATGACCTGGCTACAGGTGGGAGCCTCGTCAGGGTTCCCGCTGGGCGTGTGGTGCCTGCTGCTTGTCTCCACGGGAGATTGAGGGGCTATGGAGGACAAGAAACGCCAGGACTTCAATGCCAAGAAAAGCTACAGAGGTCTGTACCTGGAAGTCAGGTTTGACCTTAAAGGAGAAAGCCTGCACTTTAAAAAGCACTATGTATGTGTGTATATAAATATTTTCCTTTCCATATGCCCTCTGTCCCTTATGCTTGGTATTGACACTTACTGCTGTCTTCTCTTATCCTTTGCCACCAGGAAAGGTCTGAGCATTTCTTTCCTGGTCTGTGCTGAAATGAGATCCCAATGTCCATCCCTGATTATGTTATGTATTTACAGATAAATCCACTAGAGTCACTACAATTGAAACAATTTGGCGGGGTGAAACGAAAGATAGCTACTGAGCAATGACACCCAAGCTAACATGAATGGGGCGCACAGCTGTATTCTGTATACTTCACATTTATTCCTTACAATAACCTAGTATTGTAGGGAAATTACAATTACAGTGTTTTCCTCAGGAAGACACTGTCCAGAGAGCCACAGAGACATTCCCACGCAGGGGTTCAAGCCAGGGTTGTTTGAATCAAGAGACAACACTTCCTCTCAAGATAAAATGGGGTTTTAAAATGTTATTTTTTAACAGAAAGAAACGCTGCTTCTAACATCATACATCAATAAATAACTGACAGTATGAATCACTGAATTGAGGAAGAATAGATTCCCTCCGAAAACCTTTTTTTTTTCTGATTATAATGTTCTCATCACTACTCCATCAGTAGTGATTTGCTAGTTAAAGAAAAATATATCCGAGACCCCATTTATCAGACGTTGCTTTTGAGGAAGATATTTGCACTTGTTACAAGCAAGCCAGTGGAAGGTGTGCTCAAAATGTCCCTTCAAAATGCAGATACTTGGAACCCAAGCACTGCAGGAAAGGAGAGGGAAAGCTGGTTTATGTAACTACTAGGTTTCTTTTTTGCCCTTCTGAAGGCCAAGGTGTAAAACTTGGCTCTAAGTCCAACAACTTGTCACACCGCTAAATACAGCTTCAAAGATAGTGTCTAAAAGTGAACAAATGTGGAATACAAGCACTGCAGTCAGCAGGAAAAGTGTTTCCTGGGCTGTCAGAGAATTTAAGAGAAACTTTCATGACTTTTCATGATTTTTAATCTTCTCCTAACGCTTAGGATATTTGAGGTAGGAAACAATAAACTCCTACTTATTCCGCATTGTCATGATGAGTGCCTCTCTCTCCAATTAAAAATGTGCTCCAGGGCCAGGCATTTAGCTCAGTGGAGTAAGTGCCTGCTTGGCAAATGCAAGGTAGTGAGTTCAATCCAAAAATGTGCTCCATCTACAACACTTTAGCTGTTTGGGGATATCGGTTTGCTTCTGTCCTCAGCCACAAAGTGTGAGAATCTGAAACAGCATCTTAGAATGGCTACTGAGTGAAGAGATGTAAAATAAGAGAAATAAGGTACAGTTCCCAGAGTGTGACAGGATGACAAAATTTCTCTGTCAGGGAGAAAATCCTTAGGTACTCAAGTCAGTAAAGATTCTTGAGAACATCCCAAAGCCAAGATGTACTAAGAGGACTGCCTAAGTTAGGAGTGGTGAGAGTCTTCTCCAAGATCCAGGGTAGTAATGGATTTCATGAGACAGGTTTACTTTCTCTTGCATAAAAGAAATTGGTAGGTAGGAGGTTTGGGTCTGCTTTAATCCCTACTGTGTCATCACAATGTCACCTTCCCTCTCTCACTTAGTCCACCACCATCCTTAGCAAAGCAGTACTGCTTACAGTTCAATCCAGGTAAGATGTGGAGAAACCAAGACCCTTGTTTGCTGTTGGTAGGAATGAAAATAGTGTAGCCTTTTTAAGAAACCATTAAGTACACCTTTGCCACAGGACCCTGCGAATCTACTCTTTTATATAGACTGAGGAGGAACGAAAACCTCTGTCTAAAAATTTACACATGACTTGCCTACAGAAGAATTACTCAAAATGGAAGATTGAAATAATCCTTCTATCCACCAGTGGACAAGTGAATAAACAAAATGTAGCATATTAGTATAATGGAACATTATTTGACCATGAAAAGGAACAAAGTACTGATATATGTTATAACTTAGATGAATCTTGAAAACACTATGCTGAGTGAAAGAAGCATATATTATCCTGTGGGTTTTGCTGAGTCACAGAAAGCTATTATTTTATTCCTATGAAAGTTCCCACTGGGGAAGTGTTTTGCGAGGGTCCTCCAGTCTCCCATTAGAGAGAAAGTGAACAAACCTAGTTCCCCACTTTAACATCTTGACCTACCCCTCCAACAAAAATCAACAAAAGTAACGGAAAAGTAAAAAACAAAATAATTTTGATACAAAGTCCCAAATTTCTGCATTAATTCCTTCAAAGAATACTATGAGACATTTTCACTTTAATGCTAGTTATTTTGAATGAGTAATTTACTTACAAAACAGTTCATACTTATAAAAATCAGTTTCTATACATATGTACTATATATAACATACATTAATATGCTATTAATTCATATGTTATACTATATATTTTGGGGAATTGTTGATATATATTTTTAATGCTTTAAATGCTCCTTACACACTCACCAACATGACCAAGTAAGGTAAAATGCCCTTTTTTGTCTTGGCAAATGATCACTCTGCCACTGATTCCAGACAGATATTTATAGTCCCCTGTAGCTCTGAAACCTATTAATTTCCTGATTTCTCTTTGACGACATTGTATTAACTCATTGTGCCCAGCTAATAGTAGGGGATAAGATGGAGCTTAAACAATTATTATTACAAATGTGTTTAACAAGAGCCAAACTTGAATCATTAATGAGACAAAGATCACTTTTCCCTCAGAATTTCTGGGAGATTAAAATTATATAATGTACAATGATAAACATTGAAAAACATGTTTTAAAGTTATTTAACTGATGGATTTAGATCAGTTGCTGGAAGTCTAAATAAGGATTAAGTACATTTTATTGGCAGAATCGATCATTTTTAGATTACAGAATACTTTAGAAGACATCAGATATACTCAAAAGCATAGATTAAGCATCTTAGCCAATTTTGGATTAATTCCTGTGATTGTGGGTTCCATGAAGCAAAACATGGCTTTTTTGAACATCTTCTATACAGCTGGTTCTATCTTTAAGCAAATTTATGTAGGCATATGAAAACAGACTAAATGTTTAATTAGTAGCATTAAGTTTTGTTAATTAAAATTAACTTTTTTCTTTCAAAATTAGGCTACAATGAAGAAAGAAGGCTTGTTTCCACCGGAAGAAGGGTCTGTATTTTCATTGCCACACTGGCTTAGATTGCTGGGTAAAGAATGCAGCTTTCTAAATTCCCAATCCCAGTGTCAACCCCTGGAATTTCTGCAAGGAAAATGCTGGTGATAGCATCAGATTTGTCATTTTATTCAGTAGACACACAGGAGAATTCTGCTTCTGATTAAAAACTGTGCCAGGTTGTGCTACCCTTAGCCGGGACTTCACTTCAGTAGCCAGGTCTTGGTGAGCACGTAGCTAATCACACTCAAAAGGAAATCGCTACACTCTGCAGCAAACAACAGACTTTTAACATGGAACTGGCGGTCTTTAGGCTCTCCCTTCCCTCTCCTCAGGGACTATTTCAAAGAATTACTAAGCTCTTATAGTAAATGTGGCACAGGTGAAGCATGGGCCCAACATGTGGCTGAATCCTGGTGTAAGATACTGAATTGGGACTGCAGTCCCAATGTCTTACTTAGTCTAATAGGGTTTTCCTCTTCTAGTGTTAACTCAGTCACACAGTTGCTTTCTCAGAGACTGTTAATCATTTCCGCAGTATTTTTCTCCCCTTTATATAGAGTATGGTGTCAACTGAGCTCATTGTTTAAAGACAGTTAAGCACTAGTTTTTAGCTTCCTTGTTGTAAATTGTGACCTGGTTTTAGCTAGCAGGATATGACAGTTAAGTAGTGCACGTAACTCTTAGGTCATGCCCTTGAAATAAATCCTTTGCCTTCTTCCTTCCCATGGGGTTAATCACTTTTGGCCATGCAAATAGGGCAGTATAC
>PVJX010030525.1:0-21890 GCA_004027295.1 Dolichotis patagonum
ATTTTGTGTAATAAACAGTTGAAATATATAGAATAATGAATATGTATTTTTAAATAGCCTTATACTATCAGTGTATCAGGCCAACAGCTAAGGACAAAGTTTTGAATATTCACTGCCTGGTCAGGCCTCAGTTTTTCACTAGTCCCTAAATATTTTGGCCACTCACATTGTCTCTTTGGGAGCCTGGCTTTCCGATTGTTAAAGTGATGATCTACCTCACAGTATTTTCTTGAAACTTAATAAATAAACAAAATGTTTATGAAAGAATGGATGCAGTATGTTATTGTAAGGTATTTGCTAATTGTACTCTGTTTTTCTGTCACTGATTTGTGGACACATATATGTAATACATCCAATATACTTGGTTACAATGTATATTTAGTGTACTTATATGTAATACAATTCTGAGTATGTTTTGGTAGGAAACCAAGTTACTGCTTCTTTGTCCTTAAGTGACTAAATATTACATAACAGTGAGTTTTGAGTAGTAGTTTAGTATTTTTTGAGATACTCCAGTTTGCTTTTTGTTGCTTCTGATTTAATATTTTACATTTCTTTTGAAAACTTTCCAACAGAGTTCCAATGATACTTTTCCCACAGCAATGCACATTGCTGCTGCCATAGAAGTTCATGAAGTACTGTTACCAGGGCTGCAGAAGCTACACGATGCTCTCAGTGCAAAATCCAAAGAATTCGCTCAGATCATCAAAATTGGGCGGACTCACACTCAGGATGCTGTTCCGCTTACTCTTGGGCAGGTAGAGGACTTCAGCTAATTTTTATTCAACTGGGGGATCAATACAGTGATCACTAAACTGCCCTTGAAATGACACTGGTTTAAAGTACCCAGCTTATAACAATTAATTGCAGTGACGAAGATGGTTCTGAATTAACCAGTCAGTAGCCCATTAACTGAACCCAGGGTCTTTGTGCTGAGATATATCCCCAGCACTTTTTAGTTATTTTGAGACAGGATTCTACTCAGTCGTTCAGGCTGGGCTCTTAACTTGTGATCATTCAGTTTAATTTCATTACCAAAAGGATGACGAAAACTCAAAATGGTTAGCTGAAATACAAAATGAGGGGATCAAATTAAACCCCTCCCCCTGCACATTATGTTGCCTTTTAAAGCATTTCTCTTTGCATTATTGGTTCTTCGTACCAATTTCTAAGGCAGAACAGTCCCTCTGGTTTTAACCCCTCCCCCTTTTGTGCGTATGTCAACGTGTTAAAAACCACCTGGGTAAAGTTCACTGGGGCCGTGATTCAATGTCCTATGTAATGTCATTCAATTAATTATGACAGAAAATTCTCTTTTTCTCTTTGACTTCATCATAAGTATTTAAACTTGCTCTTACTGGAACTGTGTTTCGTATTTGTTTTTTATGTTTTTTCCCTAATCAAAATATATTCTGTAAGTGAATCTTACTGGTGAGAGTATTATGTGACAGTTAGGTCAGATGGATCATGTCTCCCCCAAGAGTTAAATCTTTTGAAATACTTTTTTTTAGAACAACAGGAAATCTTTATGCTAATCAAAAGAATTTATAGTTTTTCAGGTTTTTAGGCAGGGGGAAAAAAAAGATATGTATGCTTATATCTCAACTTGCCTAGCAAAGTCCCAGTTTATGCCTTTTGTGCCTGTGTAATTCCCAGGAGGGCCCTTGCTATGTTCAAAACATAAATTCCAGGGTTGTCTTATTTAAAATATGTCATGTTTTGGGAACCAGTGTAATATGACAGAATCAAAGTGCGTAGTGAAGCTATAGTCCTACCCCAATGTTCTCCTTCTATGCTGTTCACTGAGTCAGTTCTTAAGTCGTAAAGTGTCATCATGTTCCTGCTTAGTTTTTTAAACTGAAATTTTGTGGAGAATACTTTGGTTTGCATTTTTCTTGGGAGAATGTTCAGTACTTTTGTTTTCCTCAGAGTTATCACCCCCTCCCCCCAAAAGGAAATCAGTACTTGTAGCTTGCAAATAAACCAGTAATTTAACATAGTGAAATTTTTCTTTTTAGAAGTTAGTTTCCTGTGCTTTTCTTTTCTACAAAACTAGATTGTGAATAGACTGGTTATTTGCATTGTGTTACCTTACAGGTTCCTAAGTCCTCATTCTTCTCCATATGAGTTGACATAGTATGAACATTACTTGTGTAGCTAATAATTTAATATTCTGAAACATCTTATAAAACTTCAGTTTAATCCAGTTACCATAAATTATAAGCCATTAGGAAATTTATTCTTACCTTAATTTCTTCTCTTACAGGAATTTAGTGGTTATGTGCAGCAAGTGCAGTATGCAATGGCGAGAATAAAAGCTGCAATGCCAAGAATCTATGAACTTGCAGCCGGAGGCACTGCCGTGGGTACCGGCTTGAATACCAGGATTGGCTTTGCAGAAAAGGTTGCTGCAAAAGTGGCTGCACTCACAGGTTACTGATCATGTGAATCATTACTCACTTCACTGCAGTAGTTGATGTTTTCTATTTTGTGCCTTAAAATCTTTAGAATTTGAAGTTAGAAGTCATGCACTTTATATCCATTTCAGAATTTGTAATGTTAGTCCCTTTATTTTTTAAAGATTTTTCCATGTAGGAGTTCAAACATGCAGTTCACATCTACCAATGTTGACTTTGTTACTTTATTACCTGGTGGTATTGTGTTATTTTTGCTTTAAAGCTGTTTTGAAGTATTGTTTTCAAAGGAGACAAAAATGAGGAAGTCATTTGAATAATAAAAATGTTGCAGATAAGTGGAACTCAGTTTATGTCATGCCTTTGTATTTCTTTGAATTATTGACCTTTCCTTGTTTTTGTTTTATGATGCTAGGGATTGAACCCAGGGCCTCAAATATGCTAGGCAAGCACTCCACCAGCTACCAAGCTGTGTCCCCAGCCAAATTATTAACCTTTTTAATTCCTGTTTTTAGTAGTAGTTCTAAAGTCTGAATAATGATTACTGTTATTAAATCCAAGTTGCCATGTTCAGAAAGTTCTTATAAAGATGCAGCTGTTAGTGTAGGGTTAGAGTGTTTGCAGGAGGAGAGTGTTACTTGTTTCATTATATTTACTGTACTTGTTATTTCATTGTGCTAGTTTTTTATATTCCCTTAGGACTTTTAAAAAGTAGACAAAGCTTGAGACTTAATCACTTTTATTGAAGTACAGTTCTCTTTCTTTCTTTCTTTCTTTCTTTCTTTCTTTCTTTCTTTCTTTCTTTCTTTCGGTAGTGTTTGGGATCAAACCCAGTTGTGCATGGTATACAGTCTGTACCACTGAACTATACCCCAAGTCTTCTGTTCTGTTTTTGCTTTGCATATCCTCGAACTTTTGTTTAACTTGCTGACTGTACAACTGTACTTTCCCCTGCTTACCATATAGTTTACTTTTCTTTTCTTTCCTTCAGGCCTGCCTTTTGTCACTGCTCCAAATAAATTTGAAGCTCTGGCTGCTCATGATGCTTTGGTTGAGCTCAGTGGAGCCATGAACACCACCGCCTGCAGTCTGATGAAGATAGCAAATGATATTCGTTTCCTGGGTTCTGGTCCTCGGTCAGGTCTGGGAGAGCTGATCTTGCCTGAAAATGAGCCAGGAAGCAGTATCATGCCAGGTATCATATAGCTAGAAAATACTGGAGCTAGAATTTGACTAGACTGTCAGCATTCTCAGCTTCAGAGTGTGTTTTTGTGTGTAGTGTGATCCCAGAGCTGAATGGGAATGCTGAGCCGTGCTTGTTTCAGGATGTTTGTGTGGGACATCTTGGACCAGGGTTTCTAGGAACATCATCTAGCCAGTTAGGAAAAATGAATCTCAGTTAGCATCATGGATTTTGATTTCTTTGTATGTAATGGTTCCTTCCATCACCTTCCAAAGCCAAGCGAATTCTGGAATAGGCTGTACTGTGAAAGTGATCAGCAAGGGTTGAATAAGAAACAAGCCATCCAAGCTCCTTTTATTTCCTGTTTACATGGAGTAAGCCTGTTAGATAAGGGAAGTGACACAGACACTGAATGTTTGGATCAGCCAGTCATTTGATAAACTCATGTGATCATCATTTTGTTTTAGTGGAGAAGTCTGGGCAGTACTGTAGTTGACTGTGGTTGGGTAAAGAGTGACATTTAAGGCAGTGACTTTAGTCTGGAATATCTTGGTAGCAAACTGAAGGGCTTTGCCCATTTACCACTTCACTAGTGTCTTAGGGGGAAGGAAGAGAATACCTGCCAGTCAGTGGTATTAGCAGATAGCAAAGTGGGGATCACAGTGTGTCAGATGACAGAACAGAGATTTACAAGGCGTTGGTAGGCCAGCCTACATTGGACTAAAACTGAGAAGAAAGCTTCTAATACTGAGAAAGAAAGACCTGACTGTAGATTGTTTTAAATCTGCATATGTAGAATAGGAAGAGATCTTGTTTTAGTTTTTCTGGGTTAAGTTGATTGAAAATCTGAGGTTGATTACTTAAAAAAGAGAAATGGAGAGTCACCAATGAAAGAAGTGATTTTCCCAATGTTATTTTATATTGGTCAGAGGAATCTGGAATGTAAACTCGAGTGACGGAAAGTTACGGAGACTCATGTAATGAGTAGCAAAGTTCCAGCTTGACATAAATCCTCCAAGCATTGGTGAAATGTCTCTTATAAATGTTCCCATACCAATTTATACTTCTCTGTCTCTACTCATTAACTTTTGAAGTTACCAGCTCCTCCAACATCTGAGAACTAGGGCCTGCGTCTTTCTAACTACATATTCAGTAACTGGTTTCATAAATACTTTTAAAATGATTGAAAGACAGGCAAGTGGGGAACTATATTTAATACATAGATGCGGCTTCTCATTAGTCATTGAGTGATTCAGTTGTGGCTACTTGTCCCTTTCCTTTGGTCAGTTTTGTCCTTGCTTTATTCTATGGCTTACTTTCGTCGATGAAATTAAATTTCCTTCTCTGCCCGATTATTTGACTTAAAAGCTAGCCTTGACCAGTACATGGAAGCGCGAGTGTGTTTAATATGGATTCTGTCCCTGGTGTTTCCTTCAAGGCAAGGTGAACCCTACCCAGTGTGAAGCGATGACCATGGTTGCTGCCCAGGTTATGGGGAATCATGTTGCCGTCACCGTCGGAGGCAGCAATGGCCATTTTGAGTTGAATGTTTTCAAACCAATGATGGTAAGCTTGAAATTCAGTTTTTATTGGTTTTTGATTAAAGACTTATAGTGATGGTTTTGGTCTCTCGTAAGTCTCTAGAGATTCCTCATTAGGGAGCTGGATGGTATAGGTAGCAACCGGGAGTCAAGCCCGTGTGAACACATTCCTGCCAGTCCAGTCCGGCAGCTTGCACCACTGCTGGTATAGCTGGATCTAGTCACTTTCATCAGTCTTGGTACTAATAAAGTTAAGTAAAAGTCTGTAAATGGCCTGAGTCTATTAGTTGCTTAAATTTGAATAATTATTGCCCAAATATGAATACTAATTATACTAATTAAAAATAATTACAATGATCAACAAATTTATTTCACTTAATTAAAAGAAATTTATTTATATTTGTGAATTTCTTTCAAATATTTTGTGTATTTAAAAAAATATTTATTTATTTATTTATTTATTCATTTATTTATTTATTTATTTTGTCTTTTTGAGACTAAGTTTCACAGTACAGTTCAGGCTGGCCTTGAACTCACTTTGTAGCTCAGGCTGGCCTCAAACTTGCATCAATCCTCTTGCCTCAGCTTCATGCGTGGTTGGATTCAGGTATGTGCACCATGCCCAGCCTCTTTAAAATATTTTGTATAAAATGTGGCTAATTTGTGCAGGGTGTGCAAAACGTAACAGCTGGATCAGGTGACCGAACTCAAATCAGAGCTGCATGGCAGCAAGACATACAAATTCAAGCCCGTTGTGAACATATTAACATTAGAATAACTTTAGATATTAGAAGTTAGGTGACTTAGCTCAGTTGACCAGATACTTTTTTTTAAATAGGAAGAAAAATTCTTGAAGAAGACTCGGGACCCACAATCCCGCCTTCATCTCAAGCTGTTTCTTTCTCTCTCCTTCCTTTAGACTCAGTCTTCTTCAAGTAACCTGTAGTTACTTTCATGTATGCTGTGATCACTAGAATCCAGCCTCAGTTCTCTCAGCGTGTGCTCAGATGGTTTGCCTGTCATTCATGACTTCACTCCAGTAGGCACCATGAGGTTCTTCTCTTACAGCATCCAGTGCTGACGGTCCCTCTTGGAAACACTTTCCCCGCTGGTTTCTTCCGCACTTGTTCTCCTCTTCCTGTCTGTTCTCAGGCTCTCCTCCATTGGTTTTACCCTCCATATTCCTTGGAAACATTATTATGTCAACTAAGACTATTGTTGGTCATCTTTACAAAGATGGAACGAGATGATACCATCTTTCATCTAGTTTCCCTAACTTGAGATAATGAAGTGTCACCATTTAGTCCTTGATGTGTGTAAAGCATCATGTCTGAAATGCAATACATGCCTTTTTTCCTATTTGTATATGCTGTAAAGGTTAACATGATAAGAATGTACAAATGACAAATTGTAATATTCCCATAGTGAATTCACCATTCACCTGTCAAGAACTTCTCTTTATTATACCCTGGGTGCTCACAATAGCAGGGAATAAGGTTATTTTCCCCCTCCTAGAATATGAGTTTTAAGACCAAAGCAGAATTCAGACCTATGAACTTCAGGTCACATTCTAAGCAGTTAACAGAGCTGCCTGGCATATATGTGTGCATAACAACCATTTTTTTATGTTTGTCATTTATTATGGATGAAAGATAATACCATTTTGCTTCATCTTTGTAAGATGAAGGAAAAAGAGGGCTATAATAATGTTTCCAAGGCATGTGGAAGAAAAAAACCACTGGAAGAAAACCTGAGAGGGTACAAGGAGAGAACTGGGGAGGAAGTATTGTCTCATTACATTTTTTAAATCAATATTTTTATTTTGATAGAAAGTAAGATAATCCACATTTGCTTTACAATAAAGTTTGGTGCCTTCTCCTAGAGCCAGTTGTTGAAACAATAGTTTTTAGACTTTGGGTTTTAGACCAAAGGATGTTAGGCTGTGACTGTATCTTAGTACATATTGGAAATGTTACCAGAAAGAAACAAATGTCAAAACACATCAGTTGATTCTGTACTATCTTTATACATTCTGTGAAAAGTTAATTTAAAGTGACCAGAGTATTTGTATTAAGCATAAAAATCTTGGTGATGATTAACAATTGAGAAGCAGACTTTACCAGCTGCCCCAAGCCCATGCTGAGCTTGCTAATACTCTCTGCACCACTGCTCCCTCTCTTCCTGCCTGGAGGACCCTTGCCCATCTCTGACCATCCAAGTCCTGTGTATCAGCGGGGCTTCACCAACTCTTAGTGGAAAGCAATTTCCTTCATTGCGGTTGTTCACACTCCATACCTGCTTTAGCTCACAAATTGTATTTATGTCTTTTTCACCTTTTTTAGATTTTTGTGTCCACATATGTTCATAATTTCTTTTACATTTGTTTTCTATGTTTAGTGCTTTATAGTTGTTAGGAATGCTATTTATTTCATTGAATTATATATTTATATGAGCCAGCCAACCATTTATATGAATTCAGATGCTAATATTTATTGATTAAAAAATGTTTAGCAGTAATGTGTTTCTCTCTCTTTCCCTGAAAGATTAAAAATGTATTACACTCAGCCAGGCTTCTGGGAGATGCTTCAGTTTCCTTCACAGAAAACTGTGTGGTGGGGATCCAGGCCAACACAGACAGGATCAACAAGCTAATGAACGAGTCTCTGATGTTGGTGACAGCTCTTAATCCTCATATAGGTAAGGGTTCCAGGGGGAATAATGTCATTTTGAATGCGAAATCAACTGTTGAAAACTTTTTAGAGAATACTGGATCTCGCTTTGTGGCCAGCAAATTCTTGCACATTGTTTCAATAAAACCTTAAAATACTAGAAATTGTGTCAAGAGAAATTATATGTATTTATAACTTTTATAGTGTCATATAGTTCTTTCCAAAGCTTGGTCCACTGTACTTCATTTTATTTGAAGTATAGTATTCAGGAATAGGATTTCAAACTTAACTGAATTCAGATGCAAAGTATTTTACGTAGACATTTGGTTATTTATAAGACCCTGGATTGGTAATGTCACTAGGTGGCACTGGCTGATTAGCAACAAGTAGTGAATTCATTCATCTGCCTTCTCATAATGCCCGATCCCCTGACCTTGTTATTTTACGCAATTCAGAAATAGAAAGTTACTAATTAAAAGAAAAAAGGTTTATGGTTTATTGCTTATAAGGAAAGGGAGGAAAATGTAAATATTTTATCTAAAATCATGCTTTTATATTGCAAGCGTGCCTTTTTCTAGACTTGTAAATTTTTCATTATGTAAAATCAGCCATACAGACTTGGATTATAGGCTGACCATAGTAATCCCCATTAAATGGGCTGTTTTGGTTTTTGAAGGTTTTGAGGCATTCCTTGGATTATATTATGATGTGTTAAAAGCCTTTTTTGCCCTTGCTTCTACTGAGTTGATGTTAACAGAGCCTTTGATTTTCTATTTTAGAAGAAGTTATGATGTAGTCGTTTGGCATAGTACCCTTACTACTTTAAAACATTCTTCTGTGATCCTAAACTTTGCAAATAGACTTTATAGTCCTGACTACACATCAAGCTGTAATTTCAGTTTTATAAAGTTAGAGCTCATGTGATTGCTGTAGGTAGTTCTGAGCCTAATATGATCCCTAGCTTTTTGTTTTTTTTGTTTGCTTGGTTTTTGTCTTTTGTTTCGCAGGGTTTTTTTGGCAGGTGAGGGGTGTATAGTATTAAGACTGATAAGAATATTTTGATCTACTTAAAATTGTTATGCATCAACATTCAACCAGAAAGATAGAAAAAGGACCCCAGAATGTTCCTTCAGATCTTGTATTATCAAAACTTTTAAATTAGAGGTATCCCCTAAAGCTGAATAGGTACCTTTCTTGTAGTCAATTTAATGTTGATCAAAAGACTTATCAGAGAATATAAAGATGACCTGAGCATGAGTCTTACAGATCCCCAAATCATGAGTGTTCATTGCATAAGAGGTTTAATGTCTTGAGAACTAACAGTGGTGTGCATTAATGCTTAGACTTCATGTCATCGTTAACATAAAAGTGCAGAACATACATTAGCCCCAGGAGTTTCTTGTGAGAATTCTTTCACAAAGCTGCTCTCGTTAGTAAATATCCTTACCAACATGTTTAGAATTCACAAATTCAGTTACATAGTAAAATCAACTCTATCCACAGTTCGTCTTATAGATGTGTAAGTATTGCATACAGATGTGTATCATTTTCTTTGGTTGCTGACCATACTGCCTCGTCAGACTTCTTCCCTTTACTCATCTTCCTCTGGTCTTTGCTTTTTCTTTTGTCTCATGTTAGTTTCATTTTGCCTTCTGATTTTTTAAAAGCTGTATTAAGTCAGACAACTTGTAAAACTGTGTAACTTCTGTTAACTCCTTAACTTCATTAATTTAAAAACCAAGTAACTGCAGTCAGCAGTATCTTTTTAGAAATTCATAGTCTGCTCAGACTTGCTAGGTGGAGAGGTGAGGGAGCAGAGGCCACTGCCTGGGCCCAGCAGGGGGCGCTGCGGGAGGTGGCTCTGAAGGGAAGCAGCTGAAGGAAGGGCATAGCTCCTCTCTCACAGGCTGCCCCCCCAGGGCCACTCACACAGCTGCCCGCCACACATGGCTGTGTTTTCTGTGGAACTAGAACATTTAACTCGTCGAAAGCTTTATTGCTTAAGAAAAGTAAAGTCTTATTCTATATGAGAAATAATAATTGAGATAGTCACTGTTAAATATTTTTAAAAATAATTTTAAAAAGTTACTTAAGAGGTCCATAGCATCAATATGAGATGAACAATAATGATTACCTGTTGCTTTAGAAAATCAGGTGTCATGACTAATTCCTGTATTGCCCTTTTATTTTTCCCTTTAGGATATGACAAGGCAGCAAAAATTGCTAAAACTGCACACAAAAACGGATCAACCTTGAAGGAAACTGCTGTTGAACTTGGTTATCTCACAGCAGAGCAGTTTGAAGAGTGGGTGAAACCCAAGGACATGCTGGGTCCAAAGTGATTGAAATAAGTTGATAATAAAAACAAACTTGTGTAGAAAGGACTCTATATTTTTCTAAATAAAAATGGATACATTTGAAAGAAAACTGTTAGACTTGAGAATCTCTAGCTGAGTAATTGGGTCAGTGTACAAAAACCTCAGGATATGATAGATCCAGAGGGAATTAAATAAGTGTAAAATAAAATACATTGCATCAAGTAAAAAAGAAACCAGACTAATTTTTCTTTTTATTAACTGAGTTATGTTGTAATGGAATCCTGATGCTCATGCATGTATGTTTATTGTTTCATTAGCTTGGTAAAAGCACCATTCATTCATTGTTGTCTTGGAGATGGAACCTGGGACCTTACAGATAATAGGCAAGCACTTTACCACTGTGCTACATCCCGAGCCCTGAAGAATTAAATTTGGTGTTGGTAGCACGTTTAAAAAAACTCCTGTGAGGCCGGAGATTTAGCTTAGTGGCACAAGCACCTACCTGAGAAGCGCAGGGTTGTGAGTTCAATCCCCAGTATCCCCCCTAAAAAAAAAATTCCTCCGTAGTAAAATTTTTAATATTTGTTATTTTGTCCCCAAATTGTGTTTTTAGCCATCTTTAATTTTCCTGTGATTTGGGGGAATAAGCTGACCATACTCTTCTGAGTGAGGATGAATATGTATATATGTATGCATGCATATATATTTTTAAAAATTTAGGAAATAGAGCCAGATGTGATGGTGCACACCTGTACTCCTAGCACTTGGGAGGTTAAGGTAGAAGAATCGCCATGAGTTTACAAAAAACAAAAAACAAAACAAAAAAAAGGGGCTGAGGATTTAGTTCAGTGGCATAAATGCCCAGCAGGTGCCAAGTCAGGAGTTCAGTTCTCAGTACCAAAAAAAAAAAATCTTTTTTAAAGCCTGGGCTACATACAAAGTTCAAGGCCAGCCAGTACTACATAGTACATAGTGAGACCTGTCTCAGAATAAATAAATGAACTAGGAAATAGAGTAGGTTTTTAATATTAGAATATATGTATTTCATAGGAAGGGCCAAGCATTCAGAACATGGGTTAGGTAGGATAAGGGAAGTGTGTGACAGCTGGAGAGGAAGGCTGAGGGTGTCCTGAAAGTGAATCTTGCCCGTCTCTGCACAGGGCCAAGATGTTTCATCAGAAATTTCATTTGAAACAACCTCATGGAGTTTTGAATCAGCACTTCTTGGGAGATCCAAAATAGATTGACCTAAACTTGAAGCTAGAGGACTTTAAAATAGAATCAATCTCTGGTACATAGAGTTGGAACAGGATCATAAATAGGGAAATGCCCGTGAGGTGAGGCATCTCATCTATAAGTAATGTTCTATCAGGTGTATTTTTTAAAAGTGAAATACTCTTAGTACTTATTCTTAGAAAGTTAGTCACATTAATATCAACTCCCATGTGGTAGTTTGAATGTAGTTGCTTTATATAGCATTTAGAGGAGTAATTAAAACAAGTTCTAGAAACATAAAAGTGAAATTTAAATTCACTCATTTCTTAAGCCTAAATGGGCATTTTTATTATAAAGTTTCAAACTTCTAAATCTAACAGTAGAACCCATAGTATCTAATTTTTAGCCCATATAGTACTGTTTTTGTTAATGTTTCTGATAATACAGTGCATCTTGCTTTAAAATAAAACATGATCCTTCTAAATTCCTTTTCTTTAAAGAAAATAGATTTTTATTGAAATAAAATCAATTAGATTTTGTAGTAGTGCTTGGAACCAACAAGTGAACAGACAACTGATTTGTAATTGTGACAGTGCATCTATTGGAGTGTAACGGTATTGCTTAGCAGATATCCTCTATAAACAGGCTGTCTTTTGAGGGCTGTACTGCAGACACAAATGTTTATGTAATAAAAAGATACCAGCAAATCATGTTCCGAGGCTCAGGCTTTACACGGCTGTCTGATACAGCCCAGTGTATCACAGGCCATCATGTGCTCCTTTAAGTTTACAGTCATCTTTGTGTGATGTTAGTGAAATAAAAGTGGTTTATGATGCAATCTCAAGGCTTTTACAATTCTCTGTTGGAAGATTGTACTGAAAATCAACTCAAGTATATTTTCAGTGGAATCAACTGCCCTGTAGCAATGTCTGGAGAAACTTTGGGTTTCACTGCTGAGGAAGGGAATGCTACGAGCATCTGGTGGGTAGAGGTCATCCATGCTGCTAAGCTTGCTGCCCTGAAGACGGCCCTACCATAAAGAACCTTTCAGATTATTCAAAATGTGAATAATGTGAGCCTGACAAAATGGAGCAGATGTCGCTGGCTATACTCTTCAGTTAGGATCACCAGATGTGCGTGCATGTCCTGAAGTTGCTGTGATTTGAATTAGAACTCTAATGTGTCAGGAGCGTGGACAGGAAAGTATAAATGAAACATCAGCTGATCATGGTGCTCGTGTCACAGAATGATCTATCAGCAGCAGTCACTTCAAAGATTTGTGCTGGATAAACATGAACAGGGTCAAAGATGTGTGAAAATGTCAGGCAAATATGTTCAAGATGGAGGCAAAAACAATCCATCCATCTCTGAGCAAACCCGAAGGACAGGAGGCCTTGAGCAAACAAATTCCAGAGCATGAAAGTCACAGTGCTTGTCAGTTGCCCTCACAGGGGGATCGGGAATTCATAGAAAAGCACTGGCCAGATTCCCTCATTTATCTTTAGTTAGGCCGACAAAAACACATTTTTGGAAATTTTTCCTATGTTTTTAAAAACTACGTGCTTTTTTGGCTTCTTTCACTGTCCTATTGGTCTGTAACTGTAGCAGAAAAAAAAATCAGAGACAAATGTGACTTTTTTTAAAAAGTTTTTATGAGGACAGGATAAAACTGGTAAATTACAATGAATTAATTCTTCAAGCAAATTCATTAAGTCTCTTCAGCATATGGCTTTTGAGCAATTGACCCAGAACATCTAAATGTAGTCTGGGCGAGGTGAAAGAAGCTTCTAATTATTTTGCTCCATTTATGATGTCAAGAAGCAGGGCTCTGAAATGCACTGGTGTCAGGTGAGGTGAATGTGGCCATCGTAGTGGTGTCGTCTGATCATTTTGCTCGTAATCTGCTGAGACTTCCTTGCTTTTTCAGGGCTTTTCTCAAATGGCAGTCACAGTAGCTGGTACCCCAGTAGGTCCTGAAGAGAACTAATTCCATCCCACCTGCTATATTAGTACCAAATGTAAGCATCCATAAGTCTGAGGGACCTGAGGATGAGAAGTCCTCTGTCCTTAAGGGCTGAGGTGAGCGAATGAGCCAATTCCTATACAAACATTGGACTTTGAAAGATGAGCCTTTTTCCTTAAGGACCTGGGACAACACCTCAATCAGGGGGAGGAAGGAATTTAGAAAGCAGAGTTCTTGATTAGAGCTACACATTTTCATCAGTAACTCATGACTGTTCTTATATCAAGAAGTGAGATTCAAAGTTGAAAAAAGAATGGCTACGAAAGAGACAAAAAGGAAGATGAGAGGTAACCACTGAAGGAGAAAGATGTAGTTAGGGAGGTGAACCTGGAGTGGTGAAGAGACGGAGAAAGCTGGTAGATCCTGTGCGGTTAAACTTCGCCTTTGCTGCCTGCTACTTTAGGAGCACTGCTCTGCCTACAAACCCATTTTCCTATCCTTCAGTAGAGCTATTGGTGCATATTTCATATTTCTATTCCTGAATTTGTGTTTATAAAGTACTCTCCACAAAGCCTGCTTCAGTTAGCTTCCTCCCTCTAGAGAAAGGGCAAAGTTGCAAATGCTGAACAATTTTTCAGAGGGTGAGATCAAAATAAAATTGGATCACACCAGTTTCAAGAAGTGTTTAGCTACGTAATTTACCTTGATCACTACATAGGGTGAAAAAATGAAGTGTTAAAGTTAAAATTGCAGTTTCTGAGATTTTTACTAACCAAAAATTTTGTTTTGTTAGACTGAGGCAGTGCTACAATGAAAGCTAATTTCAAAAATAAAATTTACTCCAAAATTTAAAAAGTATATATGTATGAATATATATGTATACATTAAAAAGAAAAATTAAAGAAGTTTAATTATTTGAACAACAATAACAGCAGAATAGTTACTGTTGGTACATATTCACCTAATTTGATTAGTTCTTTGTTATCTGTCCTTAGAAAAGTGTCACTGATATATTGTTTTTCCAAAGAATGTATGTGAAACTTGAAAAGGTGGTACATGCCTGTAATCCCAGCTTCCTGGGAGTCTGAAGCAGGAAGGTCACAAGTTCATGGCCAGCTTGGGAAATTTAGTGAGGACCCTTCTCAAGCCAAACCAAAGGACGGAGGCTGAGCTCTGTGGCAGAGTGCTCCTGTGTTTGGTTCCCAGTGCTGAAGTTTTTATGTGGCAAATAAAATGATAGACTTATTTCAATAAAAAGAACCTGTAGGGCCGGGGATTTAGCTTAGTGGCTTAAGCGCCTGTGTGGCAAGTGTGAGGTCGTGAGTTCAATCCCCGGTACCAAACAAACAAGAAAAGAACCTGTAACATTTTGTCCTGAGCGTGGGGAGTGAACACCCGTTTAACACAGCAGTGTTCAGCTGCACCCCTCATGAATTCAGTCAGTTTCTGAGGGAGACCCAGATGAGGCATTTTTATAGAAAGTTCCCCAGGTGATTTTTATGTGTAGCCACTGATAAGAACCATCACATGGTAAGTTGTCAGTACATATGTTAGCAACTCACTGTATCACAGATAAAATGATAATCATTTCCTATGTCTAATGAATGTACATTGTGACATTATTATGGAGCCAATTAGATCATCTGGGCAAGATCTCACAGTATCCATCATTTTTGTTTGAAAATTCCCTAGTTACTTCTCCTTTATTTCCATGAAGTCTTAAAGGACTTTAATTATTAAGGGAAAAAAAACTTCATTACCATTTTATCATAATGATCAAACACCTTTTTTTTTTAAAGTGACTTGTCTGTATTACTAACAGACTTGTGGTAAGAATAATAACATCACAGTTTCCTGGAATTTTGTTATTATTCCAGAAACAAAAAGCCTCCGCCCCAACACACACTTAGCAAATCTCTATTTATATTCTAATTTTAAGAAATATTTGGCATTTTCATAATTGTTAGCTGTGCTTTGATGAATTATTCCTCACTTTTTCTTTCAACACTCTCCAGTCATCCATGAACATGCATGTTAGAAAACCATCCTAACTAATGTCCTTGGAAAGCCATTGTTAGATCTGCAGACCACCCGGCAGATGCCTCCTCGTGTGAGTTGACCTTAGAATATTAATTTCTGCTGATCTTCAGAGACTGAGACTTTAGCCAATCCCTTCCACATGTTATGAACAAGGGTGTATGGCCCACCATGCTGTGTGCCAGTCAGCGAAGCTTTTGGGAAAGTGCTGATGAGTTTTGCAAAGTTTGTTCAGAAGTGGTCAGCATGAGAAGGCAGGAGCCTTGTCTCCGATTCCCTTAGGATAGGATTTAGGGATAAATGTGGGCCAGAAAAACCAAAGTGTTCTGAATCATGGGGGAAAGGAGATTGGAGGCAGAAAAAAAGTGAGGTTATCAACTGTCTGCACGGGTATAAATAAGCTTCGTAGCTCTCCATAGAGCACATGTTTAGAAAACAGCATCCATTGAGGGTAGAGTTTTAGCTCATCTGATATCGAAAGGTTGCCCATTGGACACTTGAGCAAAGAGTCAGTGATTTCATCTGATTTGAGCTACCTCCACATTTCTGAAAAACAACCTAGGAGACAATTATCATGACCCATGCGTCAGAGGTGTTATCTCCAGCAGAGCTGATGCGAGTACACCGCTTAGCTATGTGATGTCTAAATAAGCGATAAAAGCAAGTAATCAAACGCAGTTGAAGCTGGATGAATTCGTTAGGATTTCCCTTGGTTTCTCCTTTAAGACAGATTAACTTTTGCCAGTCGGTCGTAATTCTTGACTCACAAGTGATACAATTACAGTACCAATACCCTCATGGTTTAAAGCTATTCTAGAAAACCTTGGAGCTGCCATTTTGTAAAACTCCAGGGTACGTTGTTTTGACTGCTTGGATTTCTGTCTACCTAGATGGCAAAGCTTCACACAGGTACTTTTCATTCTTCTCAACTAGGTTGATTTTATTTTCTGTGGACACAAAACCTAGGATATGGTAAAAACATCACATGCTGTTTTCATATTCTATAGAACTCTCCTTGACATTTGATTCCCTGCCTCTTACTTTAGTATAATAATCAGCAGTCTAGGTATTGAACTCTGAGTAGAAAACCATGGTATTTGTGTTCATGTTGTCTTGGTTAAATTGTGGAAACTTTGTTTCTCATTTGTTTTGATCTGAAAAATTGGATCAAAGATTTATTGACATGTAACCGCAGTCCATTTCTTCCAGCTGTGAGACCAGCATCCTAGTGTTTGCTTCACTGCCTGCTATTTTTATTTTGCTTTATTTGATTGAACTTTTTATTTGTACCTATTTTAGACTTACAGAAAAGTTAGGAAACTAATGTAACATGTTCTTCTATATCTCTTACCCCCTATGTAAGGTGTTATGATAGTGCTTCACTATGCAGTTGAGGCTGGCTTTGAACTCACTTTGTATCCCAGGCTGGCCTCAAATGTGCAGCAATCCTCTTGCCCCAGCCTCCCCAATGCTGGGATTATAGGTGTGCACCACCATGCATGGCTAGTATAACATTAATAATTATAGCTTTTTTCTTACCAATTTTTGTGTGTTTGTTAGTTTAGTTGTTTAGTTTAGTTTAGTTTAGTTTAGTTCTGTCTTATTGAGACAGGGTTTCACTCTGCAGCCCCGGCTGACCTTGTTCACCATTTTTTTTCACTGTCATTCTTTCTCTGTCCCAGGATCCTCCAAAATCCTACATTGCATTAGCCCTTCATTCTCTTTAGTCTCTTCCAGTGTGTAATGGTTTTTCATCCCATTATCTTTTATCTCTTGATGCTGATCAGTTATTTTGTAGCATTTATTTTTATTTATTTACTTTTTATTTCATTTTAAAGAGGGAAAAACAAAACAATAAAATACAAGAAAAACAAGAAACAAAAGAGACAAACGAACAGCAATAACAAAACCCCAAACAATACCAATATAGGCTTTCAAAACAAGGTGGTAGGAACTTAACAAAGGTTGTTATTTGGCATAGTTGTCTTCAAAAGAGTTACTCAGATTACCAGATACAGACATGCAAAATTGATCTAATCCTATGAGTGTTAACTCTTTTGTTCCAAAAGAATTCAATTTGAATGGAGTGAAATTCTGTATTTTGAGCAACAGTACCCCAGAAATGATGTAGTATTTTTGGTGTATCATATTAAGGGATTCATGATCTTTATATCTGGTTATGGACAATATCATTCAGTTAAGAGGTATGTGTGCTGCATTTCTGCACTGTCTCTTTGTAGTTGGTAAGTACCTTAGGTAGTAAATACACATATTCAGTTTCTCTAACTTTTACACATTAATGTTTTGCAACCATGCATGGATCTTTTCTCCAACTGTCTTTGTGATAGTTGCTTGATATTGATTCTCTGTTTTGTTGCTGTTCATGCTACATTTACTAATTGGAATTCTGCTCTAAGTAACACCTGTTTCTTTTCCTGTTTCATAGATGAGTCTGTTACTCATTTATTTTGTTATTTATTTTTAAGTATGGAATAATTGATATTTATTTTGCTCTATGTGTCCAAACTATCCTTACTTACTTTATAACTTTCTTTGACTTTGGTCATTTGGGTAGGATTTTATTTTGACAAAAACATCAAAAAATTTTTTCTGAGTATTTCCTTACTGTCATCACAAAATGTTCTTCACTTTTTTTTATTTTAAAGGGGGTAAAATTAAACACAACAAAACAGGACATAAGAAAGCATAAATTTCAAAGCTAGACAAGCAGAGATCTTCACTATCATATTGTCTCTTTTCTTCCAAATGGTTGTCCATATCTTTGCATATAGAGAATTCATACAAAACAACATAGCCAACCTCTCACAAGATGTCCAGTTCACTGGCTTCCACTTGCTAAACGGGGAGGGGGAGGGATGGGACAGGACGACATGAGATGTTTGATTCTCAACAGCTGCTCACCAAAGAGGGAAGTAGTTGCTTGCTTTCCTGGCGCCCCAGGTCCCAGCATGGCACAGGTCCCAAGAGGTGCCAGGGCCTCCCTCTCTGGGCCGCTGAAGCCCACTTTTTGTGTTTATGGTCTGTAAACATTTTTTGTAATGTAATACAACTGATCCTGTGAGGATACAGTATTATCTTCAAAGTATAAAGCCGATGAGGTAAGGTAAATGGTAGTTTTGTGTCTATGAGTTAATTCATTTCTATTTCACAAATAATGTAATTGTAAAGCAAGAATCACCTCTACCTTAGTGATACTACTGTTATATAAAGGCCCGGACATAATTGAATATTGGCCAATACCAACCATAAATGAAAAACACTAAATTGAATTCATGCATTTGCTTTGGGAATTAAGTATGTTGTATTCATGTACCATGTATATATTCCTTTAAAAACCTAGGGATACTTTAGAGCATTTCAGCAGTTTTGAAAGATCTTGGGAGTTGATCAAGGAGAAAGACATGATGACAAAGTGGAAGAGCGCACACCAGCTTTATTGAGTGTCACTTTGACAGGTTTGCAGGAGGTAGAAGTATATGATAGCATGACGCCTTCTAAGGTGCAGGAAAAGGGCAGTGGAACTCCCAGTGGGTGACAATAGTTGGTGAGGGGCTTATATGTCTAGGTGATGTCACTAGCAGCAAGGCAGGAGTTTCTAAGACAGAGAGCTCCAGGTATATATAGAACCAGGTTTGGGCCTTTATGCCTTGGAGCTTAGCTTATCTATTATTAGTAGCTGTTGGGTACATTATTACAGAGTACCCAAAATGTGCAGGCTTCAAATGGCTAAAAATGTACTTATCTGAGCCAACTGCTTTGTTATGGCTCATAGCTAGATGTCCTGTGAAAGCCTTATGTGATCGTAGGTAAGGTCTTTAGAAGGTGGACTATGGGGGAATTATAGCTGACTTGCTAGTATGAGGTAGGGTCTGGTTGGAAGAAGCTCTGCTTCCTGCTCACCATGAGGTACGCTGCTTTTCCCTACTCAGGCCCCTCTCCATGCTGTCCTGCCTTGGAGCCAGTGGACTGTGGACTGAAACCTTAAAAATTGTGAGCCAAAATAAACTTCTTTAATTTAAGGGTGTTAGGTATTTTGTCCCAGTGACAAGCAATGACAAAGACATGCTTATTTAGATTGATTTAACAACTGAATGTGTGAAAACAAGTTTAGAGCTGGTGGTCTTTTAGGTTGGTGGGTCTCTGCCTAGAGTGGAGAAATAAAGAACCTTAGGATCAATACACAGAAGCCATGGTTGACTTATTTACATAACATTTTTCATGTTACATCATCTCTCAACTTCTTGAATATAAGGAATAATTGGTGAGGGTAAGCTTAAAGGTGGAGTAACTTGTCAACAAGCTGACATAGCAGTGCATTAACAGTGAAGATAAAGCACAAGACAAGAAAAAGAGCAATAAAAATGAACCCAAGTGATATGCTGATTTGATGGTGGTGGTGGGGACCTCAGAGGAATAGGGTGGATTAGCACAAATAAAAATTAATGAGGTAAAGGACATAGCAAATACTAGCTGGATGACTCTAGACAATATATTTTATGCAGCAAGGATAATACATTATTAGCATGGAATAATTGTAGTAATTATATTTTAAAACCATAGCAGCTCTTTTCTTCTCGTTATATGTATATCTGATGAGATGCTTAAGGTGGCAGGCAAATCCTGCTTATCTGCTTACTACTTATCCAAGGAGGCTTTGAGGAGGCTGTGACATGGCTGGCACCTATGGTATGGTCGCCAGTGCTGCACCTGGATTCCAGTCTCTGGACTGCTACTTGCTTGACCTGTGACCACAGGTCAAAGACTTTGTTCTGTCAAGCTAGGTCCTTTAGTCAAATGGGAATAGAAAGAACTCATATGGTTATTGTTTGTTCTAAAATGGTCTCTAGAATGTAAATTTGACAGAGGATGATCTTATAAAGATTGCCTGTAGTTTATTTGGTGACAGAGTAGATGATCACCTTACCCAATGTGATTCAAAGTGTATGGAGATAGGCACTCTAAAATGTTGAAGACCTAGTATATTATAATGTTCCACAAAAAAAGATGCTATGTATATATTGCCTTCCTTCGAGTGTCCAAATTGTACCTAGATTTTTACCACAATAACAAAGAAATAAAGATTTAAAAACCCTGGAAAATGTACGTGATGCCTGTTACATCATGAATGTCTTGGATTATAATAACCAGTCAAGTTAATTTCAGTTACTTAGCAATAGTCTAGGGGAACTGGATGTAGTTTTGATGAAAGGAGATCTAAGCACAGGCTGTTGTCTAGGAGAGAAGGCACGGCTGTGTGTTGGGCAGTGGCTGTTAAACAGCCTGCAGGGGGTCAGCAGAGGTTGAATGCACTGGAAGAACACTCAAAACCTGAAGAGGGTTCATGAAAATGAACGATACAAATATGGACAACCTCTCAGGGATGTGTCTGGGGTCTATATGACTTGTAGAGTGTGTGATTCTCTTAGAGCTTGATAGAAGGGAAGGCACATTCATTTTTTTGTCAGCTTCATAAGCCAGTTATCTCTGAAGGTGGGACCTCAGAAGGTGTCTATGCACAAAAACAAGACCATTAAAGGGAAGGTAGGAGAGGGAATAGGAGAAAAGAAATGAGAGCAATGGGAGACATAAAGGAGAAAGGGGGAGAGAGGAACAGGGAGAGAGAACAAGAGGCCAACAACGCTGTAATTGCTACCATTAGTTACCAGAGCTCCTGAGTCCTCAGATAACTTTTCTCCCCCTTCTTTCTCACTACAAGTCTCAGCTGTAATTGTCTTTGTAAGGTACTCTCTGCTTTTCAACTGTTCATACTGAAAGAAGTCTTTAGAATCTGAATACCATTGTGTGTCTCAGCCACCAAAATGAACATTTATGGGGAGTAATTGGGCAAATTGAGGGCGAGAACCCCAGAAGAAACAATGTATTTTGACAAGAAAAATTGGCTGGCAAATGTTAAGATTTTTATGAGTAATCATGATGATTCTTTAAGTAATTATAATTTGTTCCACAGTCTGTCACAATTGTTTTGATTTGTGGTTTTTTTGGTCAGTGAATCAAGTTATTTAGTTGTCCTTATTTTTAGGAAGAGATTCAAAGCATTGAAATATTTCAAATACCAATGATGTTAGATTTCTTGAATATTTTCCTTTTCTAATGCTTGATGAGTCATGGGACTATCATTCTGTCCCCAGAACATTATGGTGACACCAGTCTTAGTCACAAAATCATTATTATGATGTGTGTGTGTGTGTGTGTGTGTATGTAGCAGTGGCAGGATGTAAAGAAATCCACGCAACAAGGACTCAATTTAATCTTAAAGTTGGAATTATTATCCATATTTTTAAACTAGATTATCAAATTTCTCAATATTCATCTGTTGTATTATCTGGCTAGGCTGAAGGCATATAAAGTTTGAATAAGGTGACTTCATAATTCTATTTTCTTTTCACAAGTATGATGAATGAGGATTAAAAGTATTATTCTGCAGGAAGTCCAAGCTCAGTCAGTGAGTGGAAACCCTGACTCTGCTCTGTTATACTGCAAAAGCATAAAAAGGTAGAGCACATGTAAG
>PVJX010030526.1:0-21989 GCA_004027295.1 Dolichotis patagonum
AGTTTAGAATTTCTGCCTTTCAGGGAGCTTGAGCCATCTTCCTTCTACTGAATATAAAAGAATCACAGAAATTTGTTTGATAAATAAGTAATTTGCAAAAACAATTTACTACCAATTCAAATGTCTGTGATGATTATTATGTACCTTGAAATTAACTATTGTGCTTTTTACAAGCTAATGTACTTGCATAGGCAAATGGAAAAAAATAATGGTAGCATTACACTTGCTAAGGGGCCAATAATTATTACTTTTCATAAAAAATACTGTACAAAAGGTACCTTGCTATCAATGTATTAAAATAACTGGATCATGCAATTAAAATGAAAAGGGCAACTTAGTTCAGAAAGTAGCAACATCTTGACATTGAACTACAAGGTCAGTGTTTTGTTCACTATCTAGGAAGAAATAATCTTTATTACAGAATCTTAGTGCCAATTCAATGACTTTTCTGCAAAAACAAGCGCTATACTTACAGCATTAGAGTGACACACTGTATATTCTTTTAATAATGATTTTCAAGCTCATGCATAAGGAAGAAAATGTTATTTGGCAGCAGATACCACTCTCTAAAATTTTAGTTTGAATATAAGACTTATGAAAACTAATTTATATAGAAATGTCCTAATTCATTTCAAACAAAAATAACTGACAAGTAGAAACGATAAGACTTGTGGCAATGAAAATGAAATTGGGTTGCTTGGGAAAGTGCCACTTTAAAAAGCCAAGTAGCAGGAGGAGGTAGAGAGGAGATCATTTCTTCAAATCAAGCAGCTTGTAGGAGATATCAAAAATAGCAAGTGGAACCAAGTCATAAAATAGGTCTTCTTAAAATAAACTTAATAATAACTTCCAAAATGATTTATTAATCATATTATAAAACATATCCACAAGAACTGATGCACAGATAGAAGGGGAAGAGATTCTCAAAAAATGGTAAAATTAAAGGAATGCATTCAGAGAATAGTAGCCTCCAGAGTTCAACAGAGGAAAGGTAGCAAGCAGAAATGGAAGACCATGGAGACTGCCTTGGGAGGGGATGGACAGAAGCAGGTGATAACCTCACACATTGCATTGTCTGATCAGCTTGTCCAACAGCCCCAAGTATGACCGAGTGATTCTGCACTCCTCATGTTGCAAGCCTACGTGGGAGGTAAGCAGAGGAGAAAAGTGAATACTCCTAAATGAAACCGAGGATGCATTTATGCTGCCTCCAGTTGACTGACACTAACTCAGGAGCTCAAACAACATATTTGAACATGACAGTGTGTAGATTCTGGGAGGTTGCCAGCTGCTAGAGGTATAAAGAGATACTGCAGGCCTGAGGATGATGTGTATTATTCTTTCCTGATCCCTTCAAATGATACCTAAAAATATTCTTGCTTCTTGTAGTGGCAAAGTAGGACATTTTCAAACCAACTCCTGCAGAGAACAGCAAAAAAAGCTATGAGAAATATTCATTTTAATCTGCTGAAAGGCTCTGGAGATCTTAGAGAGAGAAGATTATAAAATAAGTATCCAGCGAAGCAATTTCTTTTCCAAATTTTCTGATCCTAGAAGCAGCATCTCAGAAGCTGAGTGGTTAAACAAAGACTTCACAGGGTCCCTCTTAGAGGCTCAGAAATGATATAAAGGTGGTTTTAAGCTGTATGTATTTGAGGTTCAACCGCTGCAAAAAGAAAATGATGTTCATTTTTATTTCATGTTCTCAGAAATGTTCTAATCTGACTCAAAGCATAAATTTCTGAGAAATGAAACTGTCATAAATTCTTTCTTCAAGCGATCTATCCCCAGAGGACAATAAGCAAGGCTGCCACAAATTCCCCCTTCAAGGAGCTTCATGGCCACGAAGGAGACAAAAAGGCCAGTTACACCTGCATACACAAACATCAGGAACTTTCTTATCTGGCATCTGTTGTCACCCCAAAAAAATCTGTTTGTCATTTGTAAAGAAAATTAAATCTTCCTTTAGGGGCCTTTTCTTCCCTCTCCTTTTTTCCTGTTAACTTGAGTATATAAGTTCCAAATTCTAACTTTCCCTCTGAGTTACTTCCTCAGCATTGAGCACTCCTGTGTGGGTGTACACTGCACATATGAATAAGTTTCTCTTCCTGACTAAATGTATTTTGTTAGTTTAATTCACAGACCTCCAGTTCCAGAACATAAAGAGATAGAGGAACTCACAACTTCAGTACATCCGTGGGACCATGATAACGGAGGATTCACGGGAAGAGACGCTGGTAAGATTTTCACAAGTGACACAAAAGAATTATACTCTTTGGAGTGAATCATAAGCAACCTAACCCTTATAGGGTCTGCAAACCTGATTTGAATAATTCAATCTTGATGAGACTATGGTGAACTGATTTTCATTGTTAATGCTGTAACTAGCTGCATACCAGAAATCCCCTCTACCAGAAGACATCAGTATATAGCATCAGAAATTATCTTTGCTGAGTTTTTTGTTTAAAAAAAAGGAGAGAGAATTTTAACTCAAAACACTGAAATAAGGAATATGTCCTGCACTTAAATGGAGAAATCTGTAAGTAGAACTGGCCTAGGAGGAGAAAGAAGAGGAGCTCAACTTTGGATACTGAGTTTGAGGTGTCCATTTTACACACAAGTATCAAGTAGAAACCTGAATACGTGAATCTAGAGTTTGGAAGAAAGATATGGATTGAAGATACAGATTTTAGAGTTACAAAATACAGACAGTATTAAAAGTATGAGATAGGCTGAGATCACCAAGGCAGTAAGAAAAGAGGATCAAGATTCAGAACTGAGCCAGTCCAATATGAGAAAGAGGAGAGAGGAGAGAAGAAGGGAAAGAAGAGGAGAGGAGAGGAAACAGAATGGCAGGGAGGAGGAGGAAGGGGAGAGAAGGGAAGGAGTGGGGAGGAATTGACAGTAGAAAAGCAGTAAAGGGGCGCTCTGACAGGTTTAAAAAGTGTTTCAAGAAGGAAGGAAGAATCAAATGACAGACCAAATAAAACGAGGATTGACAGCTGACCACTGGATTTAGCAACACAGAGGTTACTGCTAATATAATTGTCATTTGTAAAGAAAATTAAATCTTCCTTTAGGGGCCTTTTCTTCCCTCTCCTTTTTTCCTGTTAACTTGAGTATATAAGTTCCAAATTCTTATGTGAAACAGTTGTTGAGGGCTAAGAAAGAACACCTATTCAGACTGAGTTTAATTTTAAAAACTGAATTAAGATAATTAGGAAAAAGTAAAAATAAACAGTTCTTTCAAAAGTATTGTGGCAAGGAAAAGCAAATAATGGGATGACAGCAGGACTAGTAAGATTGAGAAAGAAACTGTATCTACCTCTTCCACGAATGCTCTTGGTGAAAATATTATTTCATTTAAAAAATCCATAATGGATTCAGATAAAAAATATCAAAAACAAGTTTTAAAGTAGTCATCATTAAGATAGTCCGTGAGTTAAAACAATATTGAGAATTTTAGTGGCTAAATCCAGCATTGAAAGAATTAGACATTTTAAGACTGATAAAATACAATAAATGAAATTAAGAACTCGTTTTTAATTTTAGATCAAATACAGGGATTCCATTTCTGTCCATGGCCAAGTGAATTTTGTCAATCATACCACTTAACTCACAGATGATAGTTCTAAACTCTAAAAAATTATTTACTTAAAAAAAACAAAAACAAGGTAAAAGAAATAAAAGTACCTGCAGCCCCAAGTAGAGTGACCAAAAGCAGCCCGAATCTCGGGGGGGGGGGGCGCCTTGCAGGAAGCGGCTTTCCATGCCTTATAGTTTCCACCTGGAGAAGGGTACCAGCCTGAGCCCAGCAGGGCGGCTAGAACTCCAAGAGGAAACCTGCCTTCTTTCCTGTGAGGAGCCAGAGGACAGTTTAGAACCACCACAGAGGGCATGAAATGAAGGGGGAACAATAGGCAAGGAAGAACGGGCGAGAGCCCCACAATTCTGCTTTAACCCCCTGCTCTCTCTCTTTCTCTTTTTCTCTACTTCTCTCTCTCTCTAGAGTTCCACTATCCATTTGAGGCTGGCCTTGAACTTACTTTATAGCCCAGGCTGGCCTCAAACCCACAGCAATCCTCCTGCCTCAGCCTCCTGAGCACTGGGATTACAGGCATACACCACCCCACCTGGCTATCAGCAGATATTCTCAAATTTAAGAAACCCTTTAAAAGTGAATGTTTGCTTTTCTTAAGGGAATAGACAACTTATAGATTATACTGTGCTCTGTGGGAGGCTAGAACAAAGACCTCCAATAATAAATTTTAGGTGGCACCAGAGGGGTTAAAATAGGCAACCTCAGTGGGGCGTGGCAGCACGCACCTGTAATCCCACCCCTTGGGAGGCTGAAGCAGGAGAATTGCTATGCCAAGCCTGGTCTACAAAGTGAGTTCAAGGTCAATCTAAAATGCATAGCAAAACCCTGTCTCAGGAAGTAGACCATTTCGTTTTCGGTGCTGCTGGAAAAAAGAAGGAGGCCCACCAAGGAATCAGTCCAGGAGCAGGCATGCCCCAGCACCCTTCCTCCAACCTATACCCCTAGCACTCGGTCCGGCTCCTTCATTAATCCCTCTTTTTCCCCAAGTTTGGAGATTTGCCTTCCTCACATCAAGAACCTTAGATAACTTGGCACACACAGACTCCTGTTCCAATTGCAGGAAAAAACGAAAATGCTACAGTCCACTAAAATGAAGCTTAATAGTTCATTGCTCCCAGATAAGAGGAAGAGCAATGCACTGTAGCATTATCTTTACTGCCCCATAAATATGTCATTGGTCACACCTTTGTAAACTTGTATGGTAAGAATAAAATTTCCCAATGTCAAACCATATTTGGCTCATGTTGGAGTTCAAAAGAATGATGAGTAATGCTACAAGTTAGACATACTTCCAAAGCTTCATGCACATTATCTCAGTGAATATTCATAACAGCCCTAAAATATAGGGCATGAGTTTAAATAATTTATGCAAGGTCAAACTGCAAAGTTTGTAACCTGCTATACATGCAACTTCTCAAAGGAAAGACACACCACCAAAATGTAAAGTACAGAATCTTTTCATGTGAACAAGCATTAAAAGAGTACAGACATTGTTTTTCACTTCTTTATAATTTTGCAAATTAATCAATTCCTGCATTTGGTCTAATCCTATGCCAGTTTAGAAAAGTGGAAAACCTCAAAATATAATGGGGAGTACAAAGGAAAAGGCTAGAAAGACATTCCACAAATTGTGTGAATCCAGCTTTTATTCAAATAAAATACTAAAGGATAGAAATACAGCTGTCCTTAAGTACCCATAAAGAATCTGTTGGTTCCAGGACCAAAAACCACAGATGGCTACCAAAGCCACAGATGCCTAAGCCCCTTATATAAAATGGCATAGCATTTGGGTATAACCTACATACAACATCCTGTGTACTTTAAGTTATCTCTGAATTACTTATCCCTTCTGAAATGTAAATGCAGATAAACAGTCACTATATTGTTTTATTCAGGGGTTAATGACAAAAAACAAAGAAATCTGTACATATTTATTTTGATGCAATATTTTTGAAATGTTTCCTATCCATCATGGTTGAATCTTTGGATGCTGAACCCACAAATATGTAGACCTGATTTTACTTACATGCTTAATAAGATCAATGGGCATTTCAAACTGGCTGAACCTCAATACATCAAAGAACAAGGTTTCTGTGGGAAAAATACATTAGCACAGACAAATAAAACCCTTATTTTTAGAACTGAATGTAGTATCTTGGGCATAAATACAAGACATAATTAAGTGGACATTAAAGCATCATTTTTCCTCATTTGTTTATGTAAATATGTAGAGTAAATCTTATTCTCGTGAGTAATCTATGTCCTGGAGATTTATTTGGTAGCCCTTTTGACCCAAAAAACCCTGAGGAAACCTATTTACAAATGATCGCAGAACATACAGGGACACAAAAACAGCATGTTAAAAGGGACTTAATTAGGCATGTGGCAATATATGCAGCAGATGTACAGAAGACTTTTCATTAGTGAAGTGATTCTTAGCTAAAACTGCACCAAAAGCGCCCACAACTCAAAGAACAAAAAAGATAGTGATCGAGGTATGTTTTTCTGTGTCTTGGTTTTTTGTTTTGATTTGGTTTGGTTTTTGTTGTTGTTTTGTTTTTGAGACAAAGTCTCACCATGTTATCTCAGCTGGGCTTGAATTCCTGATTATCTTCTCTGGACCTCCTAGGTAACTGGGATTACAGAGGAATTTGGGGGCAACTTTTTATGTTGGATCTGCGTGGACAGAGGCAGTTTGGTTAAGATGGAAGGCAATTCCATCAAGAGCTTCCTAAGATGTAGCTCTGCCCCGTCACTTCTGAGTAAAACCTTGGCCGTCTCCACCTCCAGCAGGATTACTCCTAACGGGTGGCATCCAAGTCCTCCCTGGCTCCATGGCTGTGAGACCTGGAGTTTCTCCCGTGTCCTCCACAAGCTTCAGAGGCGCATCCCTACACGGATTACAAAGAGGGCCTCTCTCCCTTGGAGGGCAGCCAGTCACAACCAGGCAGGAAAACTGAAACTGCTCTAGTACATCAAAGAGGAGCTATAATACTGAGCACAGGTTAAACAGGCAATGGAGCGACTGAGACGACAGGTGGTGATGTTATAGTCACGAGGAAAGACATATATCTAGAGAAAACTTCACTGAGTGGGGGATGAAAATATTAAAAGGTTTCTCTGGGTGAAATCTCAGGGGAGGGGGGTTAGTTCATCTGGGGTTTAGGGAATAGCTTCAGGAGAAGCTGGGTTTTAGAGGTTAATGGCTTGCAGAGGAAGTTGAGGGTCCATTAGAAGGATGTGAGGTGGGGAAAACAGGATCAGACTTGCGTCTGGAGGATGAATCTAGAAAAACCCAGGGATCTGAGCTCAGCATCTCTAAGACACCAATTGAAGGTCACTCTCGACGTGTGCTAAGTGTCTTGGTCCATTCAGATGGCTATAGCAAAATATCAGCTGCTGGGTGGTTTAATAAACCACTGACACTTACTTCTTTTAGTTTCTGGAGCGTGATTCAGTCCAAAACAAAAGCAGCAGCTGAATCCAGGGCTGGTGAGGTCTGTCTTCTGATTTGCAAACAGCACCTTCTCAATGTGTCCTGACAGAGGTCTCGCTCTAGAAGTCATTTTTTTTTTCTTTTTTAACTGCATTGTCATGGCAAGCTCAATGTTGTGAACTGATTCAAAATGCTTACTCTTCAGGATCATTTTGACTCTGGGGAAAGAGCCAGAGGTCATATAATGCCAGAGCCAATGAGTAAGACGGACAAGAACACACCGTAATAGGTTTATGTGATGAAAATTGCCATAAATGTCTTGAATCAATCCAGCACATCTAGGCAGCCACTAAAAACAGATGTTCAGAATTGCTTCGGAAAGCAGAAAGAATGATGGGGTAAGTGTGTTTGGGGATTCATGTCAATGTGTCTTGTGATCTTGTGATAATAAAATTTTTATTTAAACACTCACTGTATTTTTATCAGACATTGCAGTTAATGTATATAAGTAACAAAGCTTACTTTTTAACTTGTAATTGTAACACGACATGTGCAATACATAGACCACAGGTTGGATCTGCCTGCATGAGTTTAGTAGAAGCTTTACTAGAGCAAACCCAAACTCATGATATCAAGGAAAGAGAAAGCCAGTCCCTTCTAACCACAGGAGAAAGGTGTGCGGTAGGAAGATCAGGTGGTGTGTGACGACCACTTCCCACCCAACAAAAATCCTAGAGAGAGAAACATGTTAGAGGCCTGGTGACAGGAAGTGAGTGTGGTGTAAGGGCTTTCCCCCACTTCCTAAAACAACACTGGAGAGAAAACCTCAGAAAGATTTCAGGGGTTAAGCACAAGGAAATTCTGCTGTTGGCTACAGTGTGATTTGCAAGCTGCCTACAAGGTCAAGAGTGCCACGTGTCCACTCAGTCTGCAGCCATCAGGCAAACCTGTGGTGGCTGTTGTAACAGCCCTGAAGACGCTGTGGAGTGGAGGGTAGAGCTCCCCGACTGAGGACCCATTAGGAACCAACACTCAGCAGAGTGGAGACGCCCAAGAGCCCTCAGGAGCAGGAAGAAGGTGCCAAGTGTTTGGCCACAGATTCCAGCGGGGTGAAAGAGAAGGGACGTCATCTCTGCAGAGATCAGCTAGGACTAAGGAGAAGCCAAGGAACACCGTGGGGCCCCAGGAAACACTCCTCTTCCTCGAGGACCAGACAAGTGTCGCCATGCAGAGTCACCACCTTAGGGAAAACAGAGAAAAATGAAAAGAAATCTGAAACATTGGTAAATTATCAAACTAAAGCAAACAGGGCAAAAAACACCTTTGAAATTATTAGTATTGGAGTGATTCCCTAGCATGCCAGAGGCCATGGGTTTGATCCCCAGCACTGTAAAAAATTTTTTTAAAAAGATGAATCACATTAAACTAAATTTGGGAGGGGTTTTTTCCCTTAGTACTCAATACATCAATAACGATCCTACATTATATATAGTTTGAAACTTGCTTATCTCACTTACCTCCATAGCCCGGACATGTTCCTAAGTCAGTGTACAAAGATCCACACCATTCTTTTAACTGACCATGCTCTATCTCATTCAATACAGGTTGATTACCCCTTGTCCAAAAATGCTTAGAACCCAAAGTATTTCAGATTTTGGATTTTTTAAAAATTTAGATATACATGATGATATACATATATATACATAATGAAGCTTCACAGGTCAGGAACTAAGTCTAAATATGCAATATGTTTTATGTACACCTCATTCACATTGCCCAAAGGTAATTTTATATTTTTTTATTACACCTGTGTTTTGACCTATCACATGAGGTCAGGTGTGGAATTTTCCACTCATGGTATCATATTGTCCCTCAAAAACTTTCAACTTTTAAAGCTTTTCGGATTTTAGATTTTTACATTGGGGATATTCAAACTGTATAACTATTTATTTATCCATCACAGCAGGAAATGAGGTAAGTTGTGGCCACTGTACCATTTAGGACAGTGCTATCATTCCTATCCTTGTGAAGCACTGCTCCTGAGTCAAACCCAAGGGCTTGGTTCTCTCCCCACATCTTTTCCAGGAGTTGACTCAGTTCCTCATACATCCAGGGATGGACCCACCTGGCCTGGCCGGGCAGGGAACACAACTTCAGTTCAGGTTTTAACTTCCTCCTACCAGAAGCTGAGAGTCAGCATCACCAGATAAATCCGAAAGCCTGGTTATCACGCATAGCATCACAGTAGTCAATGTAGGCCGGCTCGGAGTTACACCTTGAGAGGTGTTTCCTCACTTAGCATTGGGAAATACCAGTTGGGAAATAAATGACTCAGACAGTTAATTGTATGGTAGATGGTTAATCTTGATTGTCAACTTGATTGAATTAAAAAGCTCCTAGAGAGGTGTTTGGATTCTAAAAGTGCTAACCACTGATATGTTCATTAGCTGAATGGGCTGTTTCTCCTAGTTGGAAAAAGTAGGTCACTGGGAGAATTTCTTTGAAGCGTGTGTCTTGTCCCTGACCCCTTCCTCTCTGGCTCCTTCCATCTGTTTCTCTGCTCCCCAGATGCCATGAGGTGAGTGACTTTCATCTGTCATGCCTTTCCACTATGATCTTTCTGGTAACTGACCATGGACTGAATCCTCTGGCAAAATAAATCTTTCCTTCTTTAAATTGTGTATCAACTACTTTTTCCCAGCAACTGAATGATTACTAATACAGATGCCAAGTGATCCAAGCAACTTCTCTCCCAAAAGGAATTTCCTGACAACCTGAATTACCCTAGATCTCCTTTCCCATTCATGCCTCCCACAAGAAACCAAAAGCATTGTGTCAAACTGTACCACCATTTCTAAAGCGGCCTCCATGAGACCTTTTAGCTTGTACAGTTTAAAACCATATCAATCTGCTGTGCTGAAGTAGGTCTGAACACAGATTCAGCAGATTTAAGTTAGGGATTGCAAACCAGGGTTACTGAAATGCTTTGTATATCCCAGATTGGCTACCCAAAGGGCAAAAATGTGCCCCCAAAATAGGGTACTATAATTCTAAAATAACATACTTCCAACAAGATTTTAAAATAATTTATTACTTTGTTACCAGATAGCCTTAGACTAAAATGATTAAACATACCCATTACTTAGACATTATTATGGTAAATAACTTTTGTTAATTTACATTAACATAAATTATGACTCATTCCAGGCAATTTTCACTTGTGGGCTTGTTTTCTTCTGTATTTTATCTCAACCATTCTGAAGATTTTTATTTGTTTAAATGAATACTTCTCAGTTCTTTTATTTTGAAACACTGTACTATAGAAACCAAATATGTATTAAACTACATTTATTCCTTATTCATGGTAAGAGACACCACTTCAGGGTACTAATCTTTGTATGAGTTGTGGTAGCAACAATAGCAATAATATCTAACTCCCCAAACGTCCTCTGACTTAGCACATGAGAATTTGTTTCTGGCTCAAGTCCATTACAATCAGTGGCACGGGGCAGAGTGGGGGGGACTGAAGGTTCTGCTCCAGGCATTCAGGGTCCGAGATTGTTGCAGACTCTGCCACCTTCAATACAAGTTCATCCAGGCATAGATAAATGAAGAGAGAGAGTGGAGGTTTCAGAGGTTTTGACCAAGCCCTAAGTGGAAATGCATGAAGAATGTCAACATTCTCCTGGCAAGAATGAGGTCACTGTTCTTACCTAGCTGCAAAACAGACTGAGAAATGCAGTTTACTGTGGGTCCAGGTTAAAAGAAAAGAGAAAGAAATCATTTACCTTTGACTGAATGATACTACTCCTGGTATCTATCCTGAATGACTAATCTAAAATATGGAAAATTGCACACATGCAAAGAAGTCTTTTAATAGTGGAAAACAAAAACCTAGAAATACCTTGTTTATGCAAAATTAACTTAATTAAAGCTAATGGAGTCATTTAATAGATTGAAGTTACTGTAGACATTTTAAAAGAAGATTTTGTTAAGCATATTATGCAGACACATTGGGGAATGCTTATCCTATAAATACTATGTAAGTGAAATAAAATCAGAGTCCCAAATTTGATATACTGATCAAAATTCTATCAAAATGTTCACAGTAAAATAAAAGATGACAGAAAATGCAAATAATTTAAAAAGCAGTTATAATGGTGATCATTCAATGCATTCCCAAGGAAATCTAGGCAAAGCACTGACAACTGTATGTGTTATATATAATACTACCTTGATATCCTAGAAGACAGAGCTTCCCTGTAGCAGATAACAGATATTTGCCAATAGTGAAGAAGGCAAGTCCTCCCCCACCCTACACTACAGCAGTGGCTGGTGGGGGTGGTTGAGTGAGCAGAACTGACCCAGTTCTGGCCAATGAGACAGAAAGGAAACTTGGGAAACTCTTCTGATGCAAGGTGACAGTCCCATTGCCCCTGCTCTTTGCCTTTCTGCTCTGGCAGTGATTATGTGAGGTGTTATTTTTAAGCTAAAAGTGGTCATCTTGGGACCACGATTTCACTACCCAAATAATAAGATGACACAGGAGAAAGGGAGCGGGGAGGAAGAGGAAAGAAGAGGGCAAAAAGAGGGAGAGACAAAAAAGAAAGCAAGGACAAGGGAGGGAACAAGGGAGGAAGAAAGAAACAGAAAAGAGAAAACGAATGAATGAAAAGAAGGAAGGAAGGAAGGAAGGAAGGAAGGAAGGAAGGAAGGAAGGAAGGAAGGAAGGAAGGAAGGGAAACTGGATCTTGCCATTGTTGAGTTGTTTCATGTGTGCCGCACGGGCTACCTTCACACTTATTTTTAAACGTTATAATTTAATATCTTCTCTGCCTAATCCACATTTGATTATTTTCAGCTGAAGAGATTCCCAAATGATACAAGAGCCTTCTTTTACAAGCCTGACAGCCAGCGAGGAAGACACAGCACTGGGATATAAGGCCGGGCTGCCAAAATCCACCACAACACAGTGAAGCCAAAGCAGCCTGTCTCCCTTCCCTACCCTCTCTGCACAGGCTGTAGGGAAAGAAAAAGAGGATTTTCCTGCAAGTCGTGTCCTACAGCGCGCGCGCGCACACACACACACACACACACACACACACACACATAATCAGCCAGCAGTCAGGGCTGTAAAACTTCCCCTTTCCTTGCTATCTTGGATACCTAACAATTTCCCTCACTAATTTTACACGATTTCTGCTGAAAGTGTTTCTAAATTGTCTGTAATATTATTCCTTCTTGGTGTGTCTCTTGATATGGAATGGTATCCCCAAAACATGTCTTTATCTGGTCTTGTTTTTGATGGGGATAAAATTACATGGTGTTGTCAGGCTAAAAATATTGTACCTGAATCAATACTTTATTCAGTATTATAAAATTTGGTTTTGAACTACATCTTTTCCAATGCTGTCCTAAATTTTTCATTTGATCTCTTCTACCTGCTTGCTTTAAAAAAGAAACAATCCTAGGCATAAAAAATGATCTTGTAACCTAAACAACTACTTCTAACATAACAATAGGCAATATATTAACTATGGTTGATTTTTTATTTTTTTAAATTCTGTATTACTTTTATCCTTCTTTTGTTTTACTTTCTAAACTAAAAAAAGATGGCATAAAAAAAGAAACAATCGAATGCAAAAATAAAATGTAACAAGAAGCAAATAACTTAAATACTGACTGCAATTTACAAACCACCCTGGACAGATATCCACCAAGTGTGTCTATGTAACCTATCTGTTTTTTTCAATTTAAGATGCTATAAAATGAACTCCTTCCCTCTGGCTACAGTACCATTTGGCACAAGTCGCTTCATTGCCATTTAATTTCCATTCAACTGCAGCACAAGAGATCAGAATATTACGTACTGGGAGCGCTATCTGACTCATTTGGAAAGAAGAACACTCCGGTTTAAATCCAAAGTCTTGACCTGAGCAGGTGTTAGGAGAGTCCCACCTGTAAACGATCTTTCTGATTAAGAGTTATGTTGAACATTTTGGAGCTATGCAATGAACAATTACGTTGTGAGCCTTAACACATCCTCAGCTACCACATACTATAGCAAAGAAGTCATGGTGAAGGTCAGTTTCCTAGACAAAAAAAAAAAGTGCTCCATCCTTGAGACGGGTAATCAGGCTCCTGCAACTAAACAAGTGGCCTGCAAGAGGGTTGGTGCCAATGAATTCTTTGTTTCTTGTGAATCCAGAGAGTTCGTATGTACCTCAAGTCCATCTTCTACTGTATTTACACATCCACTCATACAGGAGAAAGAAAATAAGATACCTATAAGCTAAAATAGAGCACTTAAGAAAAAAGTCAATTGGAAAGAATTCAAACTAATACTTTAGACATTCAGTGTTTAGTTTCTGTTCGATGACTAACAAACTATGTGTTTTTCAGAAAAATACTTAGCCTTTCTAAGGGGGCTCAGTTTTTACACATGTGAAATAATGATGGCAATAATGTAGTCCATAGTATGATATCTTAGTGACCTGACTTAAGTTCCTACAACTTCTAAGTTGTAAGGTATATTCAAAGGCAAGTCTTCTAATTCTAAAATCAATGGCCTTTCTGCTAAGATTTATTGGGCAAGATCATCAATGTAATTTAAAACTTAGGATACTAAGTTAGGATACTAAGAATTCCAAGGAAGTAACATCGAGTTACCTGTGAACATACAGAGACTAAATATTTAGCTTTCATTTTCTTCTTCTTGACAATTTCATGCTTAGAACAAAGATCATAGAAGTAAAATGAGAATACGCTGGTTTTCAGAAATGGGAGAAGGAGCTAAACAATTACACAAAAGAGAGAGACACAGGAAGGAAAGTAGGGGAAGAAATGACAAGTTGAGGACACTGAGGAAGAAGTTGTTCAATTCTTTACAAATAAGAATTTTTTAGCCAAAGAATTGTTTTGGTTGCAATGAATACTTCTCTCTTTCCTGACATATGAGGATGTCTCAAGTACTTTGACAAAAGAAATTTTTCCTTATTTTTTGACCCACTACTCCATTACAGGCATTTTTATAATCTCAAAGAAAATTCAGCAGTGAATTGAACTGTGAAGCATAATCAGAAATCTATAATGTGTGCTTTCCCCCTCATTCTTTTTAGGAGAATACAGAAGTAGTGAAATGAAATAAGTTGACATGCTTGATTATTCTTTGGTATAATGTGTACCCATTCTTAAAAAGAGAAAAAACCTATGTATAAGATTTCTGAAAAAAAATTTCTGAGAGATGAGGCATTAAAAATATCAGAGGTGGGGAAAAATCATTGTATTATTTCCTCTAAATTTATTTGGCCTTTTTACATATAAATATGGACATTCTCTAAAATAAATTTAAAGTACCTTAAAGAAAAATATACACATAACTGAGCTACTAAAGGTGAAATAAAAGTCTTTATTTTTCTATCGTACACATTTTCAAGGGAAAGTGGTATCTTGCTTCCAGAAGCAAATGTCTCTATAGCATCCTAAATACAAATTTTAAAACCCCAGGATTCATTGATAGTTTTACTGACAGTCTTTCAGTATAACTGAATTACTTAGAGACAATTTAGAAAACTTGGAATGTAAATAATATTCTTATTGCTCTGATAAGACCATTGTTGTCGTTAACATTATGAAAAGTTTTAAGTGCCTGATTACAGAAATCAACATACTTAAAGATTATAATCCTTTTTTTAAAAAAGTTGAATTGACCTTATTTCTCCCATCTAAGTACCAACCAGGCCTAACCCTGCTTAGCTTCACAAGATCAGATGAAATCGGGCACATTCAGGGTGGTATGTCCATAGAGGAATTGATCTGCTTTCTGTCACCATAAACCTTAAAACATCACACTGAAAGTAAATAGGAACATTAAACTGACTCGTAGTTAAACAGCAAGATGCGTAGGATGGGTCAAATAGGATGACCCTCTTTCATAGTCATTCTGACCCAAAGGTCATCATAGATGACCCTTGTTTTAGAAGGGAATATGCAATTTGGAGAATGTTTATTTTTTTAATGCCTATATGGAATATCCAGGTGGATGTGTTCAAAAGGCTACTGAGTATATAACCTGGGCCTCAGTAGGAAAGTCAGCATTGAAGAGACTGATGTTCTTATTTATTTCATATCATCTGTTCACACTCATTTTAAAGAAGATTTGGGAGATAGCAAATGTATACAATAAAGTTATCAAACTGGTGACACCTGGTGTGCTACTAGCTCCTCGTAGATTGCAAAGGGAAAAATCAGTCACTATGTCCTACAGCGATTCACACAGAGTTTGCATTTTCTTCCACGAAGTCTCAGTCTAGCGTGTGACTGTGATGTATCAGAACCCTGGACAAGGAGACTGGAAATGTGGTTTCCAGTTCCAGCTTCCCCATTAGCAATGCAACCCTGAGCAACTCACTTGAACTCTCAGAGGCCTCTGTTGTGAGCCAGCGGGATCATTTGATCTCTACAGTCCTTTCCACCTCTCGGTGGGAATTCTCTTTGATCTCCCTTTGGTCTCTCATTATCTAGGCCTTTTTCTCTCTTCAGTGACCTCCACTTGGCCTCTGAGGTACTAATTAGCTTTTCAACTTGAGCAGGAGAGAAAAGAAGGTAAAAGCCTTTGTTCTTTGATAGTTATTATGACACAAAAGTATTAAAATGGGGAAAATCGACATTGCCAACATTGACGTTTAGACATAAAGTTTGGGGATTATAACAGATTATCCTGTCTCATAGGATCACGGTTGGTTTAAATCCATGCCACCCCAAGGAAGACCACTTGAAAGAGTTTCATTTAAAACTAAGTGAGGTTGTCTTCATGTATAGATCTTCCCAGGCATTTGCATAGAACCTTAATAGCATCCCAATAAGAACAAAAAGTTTGCAGACAAACTGCAGAGCTTAATTTTCAAAAAGAAAACAATCACCTGACCCAACTCAAAATGTTCTCTTTAAATTTGATTAATGACCAAATGACTTAGAAGGGAAAAATTAAGCTTCTTGAAGACAGCGTAGATAGACTGAGCAAAATTGGGAACTTCCGCATACTGTGTTCAAGCCATGGCAAACTTCACAGGCTGCTGTGAATAAGTTTTCCTGTAATTTGGGGCACACTTTCCTAATGGTCTGCAGTACCCTTTCCCCTGGCCCCTGGAAGCTCCTCACATCCAGTGTTCTCAAACTTGAACATATATCACAATCCCCTGGTGGACGGGCAATGGCTAGTTCCTTCCCACAGGGTCTGTGATTCCTCAGACTGGCATCAGCTGCCAAAGTGGTATTTTAACACGTCCCTAGGTGCTGCTGGTGCTGCTGCACACTTTAAGAACCTCTAACCTTATGTGTCCTGTTTCAAGATTTCAGTGCAAAGCTTAGTGTCTTCCTAAAGATGGGCTGGAGAGGGGCGGGGTTTCCCCTTCTTCCTTTTCTCCCAGGTCTGTGGCTGCTCAGCCCTGCAGCTGCTCGTTAGAGCTGTCTGTTCCCACCTGTATCCCTGTGCTCTAGCATTCCGTTGAGAGGAAGCTCAAATCTGACTCATACCGTCGTGTCTCCCAGACCTCTGGCAGTGTCCATTCCCATCACTTAATAAATGGACCAAAAATATGTGTGAATAAGGAAACAAAGTTTGACGTTACCAGCACTGTTAATATCCAGTATGTGGTTAGAGGTGTGAATCGGTAGTACAGCATGCATTTAACAAGTGTGGAACCTTGGTTCAATCCCAGAAGCACAAAAAAAAGTTTAAAGTCATTGAAAATCATGCTGAAAATCAGTCACCTAAACATCTAGTTAAAATGCCTAGTCTGACTGAGAAAGTTAAGAACAGTGCCTGAAAGTCTGAATTTCTTTTTAAATGCTTTGTACTTTACCATTGTATCATACCGTATCGTATCATGTTGTACTGTTCTGTATTACATTATTGTATTGTATTTTTTCATACAAAGCCTTACTATGGTGCTCAGTGGGCCTCAGATTCCTGGACTCAACCACTCTTCCCCCTCAGCCTCCCAAGCCCTGAGCCCACCAGGTGTCATCAAGCCCAGCTGTGTCTCAGTGTATAGCAAGTTCCAGGAGAGGTGACCGCAAGCTTTGTAACGGTCCCTTGATGGTGCATCAGGGTGACACAGGGTTCCTGGACAGCACAGGTCCAGCGTGAATCCCGGCCCATGAAGTCAGAATCGGTGTGCGCAGCCCAGCCATCAGTACTTTTAGGAAACACCTCGGCATCTCTACTGCACAGCCAGAGCAAGAAGAGTTGATTTTTATGTGATTACTGCGATATATTCAAATTATCTAAGGATTCCGATTTGTATGTTCCAGATTATTGAAATGTTATATTATTTCTGATGATATGCATGATGCTGGTGCCAAATATGTAATTTTATTCTCTTTAAATTACTTAGAGTAAAATCACATCTTGACTCCATAGGTATCATGATCTATTTTGGCCAAAAAAATTTTGAAAACAATTGAAATGAAGATTTGCTAAATACTTACTTGAAGTTTGATTAATACTTACTTCAGGTTTCTCAACCATGTTTAAAAGAATCAGTAACTCTTTTAAGAAATTATAGTTATGACATATATTTTTCTTAGAAATAGGGCAATGGGAAAGTACTGTAGACATCAATGGATTCCAAGTATCAGATGTTGCAGTATTTGGCCCTTAAAGGCTAGCCCCAGAGCTGGGGATTTAGCTCAGCAGCATAAGTGCCTCCCTGGCAAGGGAAGGGTTGTAAATTTAATCCCTGGTACCAAAAAAAAAAAAAAAAGGCTAGCCCCAGAGTGCTCCAGTGTTTTCATGGTCCATCTTAAACAAGCAGAGTCAGACTTTGTAAACATCTATTTTACCAGGGGTGGTGGCACATTCCTGTACTCCCAGCATTTGGGAGGCTGAGGCAGGAGGATCAATGTGAGTTCAAGGTCAGCCTGGGCTACATAGTGAACTCAAGGTCATCCTGAACTATACCATGAAACCCTGCCTAAAAAACATTTTTTATTTTAGGAAGAATTATATAAAATAAATACCCTTACTTATAGACAAGGTATATGAAAGAGTATTCTTTCACATTCCAAACGAAAGATCTTAATTGCATGCCTTCAACTTGAGTTCCTTAAAAATATAATTCAATCTACACCTCAGTTTCTACCAATTGTTCACCAACACATCTGTGCAACAATGTAAGGAATGGTTACATGATTGACTTTGCTCTTATTGTTTAAGAAAAGCAGCCCAGATAATGCTAAGCCTTTCCAACCTAGGGTAATACTGAAACAGCATGACTTGCATATAGGGAAGGATGTGAACAGTGCCAGGTTCAATAAATTACGTTATTATGAAATAAGCAAAGAAAGGAGAAGTGCCAGGAGTAAGACAAAGGGCTGAGTACACATAAATTTCTCCATGGACTGAAAATCTTATGCTTATAGCTGACTTCAAACCAAAAAGATGCTTTGAACACAGTAACAAAAACATTATAAAATATAAGGTCTGACTTTTATTCTCTCTAATTAATTCAGCAACTCTGATTTCCAATCTGTTCCTTCTCTGAAGCTTTTCTGAGATCATCAGTGCTGTCCTACAGAAGAGAAGCCAGAAATCAGAGGAATACTTCTCTCTTCTCTACCCTGATGTCCAAAAGGGAGAATATAAATGTTTTAAAAACTGAAGTGAGTGGCAGGTAAGCCTGCCATTGATTCTACCAGAAACAATGTAAAATGGATTATTTAACATATATTAAACACTTAATGAGGAAACTAATCACAGACATTAAATTAAGAACATTCCTGCAGGTTTTTTGTTTGTTTTTTTGTTTTTTGTTTTTTGTTTTTTGTTTTTTGTTTTTTGTCTTGTACTGGGGATCAAACTTACAACCTTGCACTTGCCAGGCACATGTGCTGCTGAGCCATATCCCCAGTCCATCCTGTAAAATATTTTTTCTAAAATTTTTCTAATGTGATAGGAATCACAGACATGTAAAACATCATTTTCTAAGATTAGTAATATGGTAGAGTGACAAATTGCTATAGATACTATAATACTGCATTTTGGTGATCATATCTGTAATAAATGTGGAAAATAGAAAAATATGAAATACTTAAATGTAAGTAAATCTTGTGTTAGTACTCTTTCCCTTCCTGTGATAAAATGCCTGAGATGAACAATTTAAAAGGAGGAAAGATTTACTTTGGCTCAAGAGTTTCAATCCTTGGTCACTTGGCCATATTACTTTTAGTCTGGTGGCAGAGTCATGGCATCATGGTAGAAAGCACTTGGTGGGCCTGGGATTTAGCTCAGTGGCTTAAGTGCCTGCCTGGCAAGCGTGAGGTTGTGAGTTCAATCCCCAGTACAAAAAAAAAAAGCACTTGGTGAAGGAAATTGCTCACCTCATGACAACTGGAAAGCAGAGAGGCAGAGAGAGATTGAGGAAGGGAGGAGAGAGAGAGAGAGGGAGATGGAGATGGAGACGGAGACAGAGACAGAGTTCCAATAACCCCTGCAAGGGTGCACCTCCTGACAACCTAATTTCCTTCCATTATGTCCCACCTTCTGAAAATTCCACCACTTCCCCATAGTGCTACACACCAGTGACAAAGCCTTTAACCAGATATGTATCCTCAATATTGTAGGCATCTTGGAACAGCACCCTAAATTCTAAGTTTCCTAACAACATCAGCAGACTTCTTCCACAGATGCATTTCACACTTGATCATCTCAATGCATAACTGTCATAGTTTTACCTGATCACTGAGGATCACCTGAGTCAGAGCTATGAAGGAAGCAACCAAGACTCCAATATAATTCTTCATCAAACTCCAGTTCTCATCTGGTTGGATTCACAAAGGCCACTCCTTCTTGAGACCAGGATTACAGTAGCACTTCTGAACTAAGACTTCCCTTCCTATGTCTTTTCAGCTCCCCAAAGTGAAAGACTCCCATAAGGGAGAAGAAGATTCAAATTGAAATGGTGCCCCTTGGTCCTCCAGCCCTCACTTTATTGTAGATTTAACAACCCAAGTGACTGATTTAATGGTACTGCTTAGGAAAGTCATGGCAATATGCAGCGGAAGATCCATTTGCCACTAGGATCCCATTTAAGAAGTAAACCTTTTAAAGGCCTTTCAACCACTGTAGTGCTGCAAATTGCCTATCCACAGAGAGCAAATTCAAACATAAACATGAACATTTCACGTTACAGCACTAGTACTGCCAGTATTTCAGACTGACAAATGAAAGCCAGATTCCCAAGCCTCCAGCCTCTGGGTTTACCAGTTCACACCCAAGTGCACTGGCTCAAACCTTTATTCTACTCTAGGGGATCCAGAACCATTGAAGAGATTTGGATTTATTTGTTCTAATAATTTTTTTACTGAGAAACTACTGCATGTCAAGCTCAACTCCAAGCACTAGAGATAGGGCATGAAAAGCAGGTAAACGTAACTGCTTCCCCCAAGGATCAGACATTCTGTGCCTGTGTTTGGGGCCTGAAAGTTGAGGAGTGGGTAAGATGCGCTGATGGGTGCACTCCACAGCCTTCTCCCCTGCACTCCCTGAACCCTGCTAGCTGCTGCCATTTCTCTCTGCCTTGACGGGAAATACTACTCCTATTTTCTTCAGTTCCCATCAGAGCACCACCAATACATGCTCATGTGTGGAGCAGGCTTTCCGAGGAGATGAAGGCTGACAAGATGGGACCATAGCACGATGAAATGCAAGCAGCAATTTTAAAAGGCGTATGTGCATTTAAAAGAAAAAAATTCACTGATCTAAAAAGCCAGTTCCCATTCTCACTGGTGGCCAGTTCTTTTTCCCCCTCAGCTATGGCTCTTTGCCATCTTCCCCAAGATCTCTCCCCCAAGACTCTTTTCCCAGGTTCCAGCCTCTGACCCGCAATTTCCTTCTACTTTTCTCATGCCAAGAAATTCACCCACAGCTTCCGGAATGTACCCAGGGGTGAGCTGGTTGAAAAGAGGCTTCACCTTTCCCACCCAGAAAGTCTGCCAAGATAATTTTTTTAGAACAAAGAGCCATCTTGCCTATTGTGAATCATGCCACTCTCGTGCTACATGACAGCAGTAGCAGTCTGTTCTAGTTGCAGTAGAATTGATTTTCTCATTGCAGTCAGCCAAGATTTGTGGAAAAACAATATACAGAATGAATTGCTAAAGACTATTCCTACAGCAGAATTTAAGTACTCTCATTCACACAGACTTAGAAATATTCCAAACAAGTAAGCAACCCACCCCAACATACTCAACATTGAACAAGTAGACAGTAAGAAAAGCTTTAAAAGAAAACTAGATCAGTAGCACACATATTGCATCCAAATGGCTTTCAAATATATCAAAGATTCATGAAAGAAACACAAAGAAGGAACTGTGAAAGTAATTCATCATGATTAGGTTGTTTATAAAAATATTCTAGAGTAGAAAAGACTTCTAGAATAATATTGAATCTATAAAAAATTTTTAAAGGGTTAACAATCAGACTATGCGTAAGTATTAAATTTCCACGTAACTATCATAAACCAACTGAAAAACAAGTGAGAAAACAATATAATGTATACAACAGATTAAAGCACAATTTCTTCCACATTCTAAGAGTTCAGATTTTTTTTTTCTTTTTGGTACCAGGGATCAAACTTACAGTCTTGCACTTGCCAGGCAGGTGCTTATACTGCTGAGCTAAATCCCTAGACCTTTATCTTTTTTTTTATCTTAAGAGTTCAGATCTTATCAAAATGATATAAAATCTCCAAATTATATAGGGGAAAAATAACTCCCAATCTGTTAGATGTCAGATATACCAAGTTCCTTTACCCCAAAAGTGAAGAATAAATTCTAAGGAATAATGGTTAAGAGTAGAAAATTTTATTACAGGAGAGACGGCTCCTGAGAGAGACAGGGAGGGACCTGGAAAATGATTTGTCAATGAGCCCACTTCTCAAAGGAAGTTTT